>JAOBAT010146928.1:0-11086 GCA_026413305.1 Hydrozoanthus tunicans
AACCTAAATGCTAGCCGAGTTTTGTTGTTTTTAAAGTTATTGGAAATACAATAATAATCATTATTTGCCCGTTACATATTATCCCCCCCCCCCCTATTAGTAGTCGAGTCCTCTCGACTGAGTGGACTGAGTACCAATGGGGCAAATATAAATGCAAGGGAATAAATTATCGAAAATGAAAGTAAGTTGAAATGTAGTAGTATGGATAATCTCAAAATATTGTGATAAATAACGAATGGAATAAATAACGAAGATAAAGTTGAATAAAATGTAAGTTGGAATAATTCGATTAAATTAATTCGAATAAATTGGCTTATGCTTGTATGTTGCAATAGGTTATGAAGTAATTGTTTGTTGTTGTTTGTAAATATTTGTATTTTTTTTGTTTTGTTTATGTTTTTATTGCGATAATAATAATAATAATAATAATAACATAGTAATGATAATAATAAACATATAATAATAGGAGAAGCAATAAATATAATAATAATGATTTAGTATGGCCATTTCGGCTTAGTTGAGTTTTTGAAGTTCAATGTTCAATGTTCGAGTAATGATATTTGATAATTTTTTTTTCTGTTTTATTTAGTTATTTGCACTTGCATCTGTTTTGTCTTTTCTTGAAACTGGACCTGTGTTTCTTGCAAAGGTCTGTTACAGGTGGATGTGATTGGGGTCATCTTTTGCGTCGTAGAATTTTCGTCAATCTCGCAGCGTATTTTTGGCATAATGGCGGGCTTCTCCATCTGCAGTTCAGGAACTTGTATTTAAAGATCCTCGGTTGTAGTTTCAAGCTTAACAGCTTCATCAGTCACACACGTCTTTGGTTTTCCTGCGCGATATGCGTGTTTACACTGTCTGCAAGTGATTTTGTACTGGCGGTACAAGAATAGTAATACCAGTGTTAGTATAATGGAGTTGAGCAGAGCCAGTGCCAAAGCGGTGCTGGCAATAATGAATGTGCGCGTGGTAGCACTCGTTTCATTGATTTTATCAATATCCTCATTGGCAGTGTTGATTTCGTCGGTGAGGCTACCATCGAGGGTACGATAGGTGGTGTCAAGTTCGTTCAGCACGGTTTTATTCAGGTGCAGTGGTGGTGGTATCTGCAAGGATTTGTGATGGAGCTTAAGTAGAGTTCCATCGGCTGCTGCTGCGGTCCATGATACATATTGGAAAGAATGTTCGGTAAACAGCGGTACTGACAATGCCATTCGTTTGGGGCACTTTCCCAAGCCAGTGACGATTCCATCGAAGCTGACGTTGCATGGTATATTGTAGACCATAAAGGGTGACGTCTCTATGGTACCACTGGATAGCTTTAGGGGTGCTGTTGTTGTTGCTAGGAAACGGCGTCCTCCCAAGTGCACTAACGGGTGTAGATTTGCGCAGTCTTTCGCTCGAACGTGGTTGCGCGGAAACGTGAGTAGACGGTCGGTATTAAAGGGGAAACCCAGCCAGGTTATGTTTTGAGCTACATTTAACAAATTTGATGGGCATACGAAAGAAAAAGAATCCCTGTAACACTTTTCCAAAGCCTGCACTGTAATTAATTGTCTACTTTTTGGGCATGTTATTAATGCGAAATCGTTGTGTGCGATTGGTCCTGTGTAACATACTGACGGTATGTTGAACTTAAGTGTTGAAAGATATTCGATTGTGCAAAAAGAATTGAGATTAGGTATTTCAGGAATGGTTAACAAAACGCTAGCCTGTATATGTTTGCCTTGGTGTTCGACATCTACCATGGGATTTATTAATGCTTTAATAGTGTGAACCATAGAATTGTCTGTGGTCAAGTGCGTCGATATTTCCGTTGCTAAAAAGCGTGGTAATTCCGAAAATCCAAATAAAGTTTTCCTAGTTAAGCTTGACAACTGGTGCAAAACGTCTTGAATCTCTGTTAAACGAAGTAAAGAGGCAAATGATCGATTTATTGCAATTGATTGTTTAGACAAAAATTCTAATAATGATGCGAAATGACGTTGATTTTGTTCTGAGAATGTGTTAAGATCTCGCTGCCAGTCCGTGAAAGTTCGTTCTATAAGGCGTAAATCTTTGGAAATGTGATTGACTTTTGTTGTTAATGAATCGGTTGTCTTAGTGACATAGACAATTTTCCCATTTAAAGTCCGAATTAGAGATTGCGAAGTTCCGATTGCTGCTGTTATGTCCTTTAGTAAAGATTTAAGGTTAGCAATATGATTAGGCTCACATTGTTGTCCGGTAGATTCGTATATTTTCCTAAAGATGCCGAATACTCCTGCGTGGCAAAACCAACAACCTCTTCGCCGTCGTTCGTGTGTTTGGAGAAACATGCGTTCGTGTATGGAGATTGACTTGCAGTGTGTAAGAGCCCAAGCCTTGCATGCCGTAACCGTTGGTTGGTAAATTCTGGGGCATGCCATTTGGCTTGGCAACCCAGAGGAATAAGTAAATAGGCGCCTTAGAAACGAGTCGCATTCTATCAAATTGGAGAAACCCGGAAGTGAAAGAAGGCGTTGTATTGCATTCTGTGTGTGTCGAATTGACTGCAGAATTTTGTCAAAGAAATGTTTCTGAGGCGCACTGCAAGTGTTGTTGAGCGAAGATGGTTTTCCCGACGTAATAGCTTGTAAACGTATGACTACGTTCATTAACTTTGTATCTTTGAAAAACGAAATGGGCCTGACGTTGTGACTTATCATTAGCGATGTTGAATAGAAAGTTACTTTTTGCCCTGTTGCATCGATATTGTCCCTCGCGAGAGCTTGTCCCGAAGATACAATAAGAAAAAAAATTACATAACCTGGCTTAGGCACCGACTTTAAAGACGCCATGAGCATCTGAAACAGGAAGTAAAAATGTAAGGTTGATTGATAGGTATGCAATTGTGTTATGATTATTTTGGGGTTGCCATACGTAACTTATAGTAATGTAAGGCAGTAACAAGGCAAATGGTAGTTTGAGATTCATTTCAGATTCATTTATTTTTTTTGCACTATTTGCAGTAGTATACATTTCATTTATAATTACAGAAAAGGGATTTGTACATAAGATTACTAAATAGTGTATTGATTGTTGAATGTGCGTAGTGACCAAAGTAGCTCAAGGCTTTCGAGTTGGTCACTACCACATGAAATTCGGTTTGACAAGAAGAAGAAAGCAATGATTTTATTATAACTTGCTGTGTATAACATATCAGAATTAATTGTCAATGCGGTTGAGGTAGTCCCTCAGGAGATCCGGCAAGATTTTCATTCGTTCTGTACAATCGTCACTCATGGGTTGGCCCTGTATAATTTTTGAGAATCTTAAGTCGTAGACCGGGATGATTTTCCGATCGAGTTCTATGAGCAGCTCAGTTACAAAAAATTTGTTAATCCACCCGTAGGTAAAAATTTGTGTTTGGTCGCAGGGCCAACCCAAATGCGGTTCGAGGACCTGATATATTGTCCAGGGTGGAAGGAGGGGCAGTTCCTCCCAGTCGTAGGGTTCCCATCGTTCTTCGTTGAGGAGCCTGTGTCTCCGTAGGCTGTGGAAAAATGCTGACGAGTGAGACCGCGTCTCTATGCGAGCGATTTGGAGGTCTTCAATGACAATGCCGTTTATCGGCAGTTTGTAGGAATTCATGTCGATGATTAATTGCCTCATTTCTGGAACAAAACAGAGGGTAATGTCAGTTATTTGACTCGAAATCAGTTAGAAGACGGGGGTCGAGGAGGTTATCCCGTGGTTCCCAGGTGGCGTGCTTTTTGTCAAAATTGAGCCATTTGACCAGGTATTCTGTTCGCCCATTTTTGGTGCGCTTCTTTAAAATTTTCTCTGCTGCAAAAACTTCGGGGTCATCAATAAGTTGGTCTAGAAGTTGATGTAAGGGCTCTTGGTGCGTAGATATCCGTGTGTGGGCCAATGGAGTGGAGAGGGAGGTCAGCCTCTTCTAAGTAAGGTTCCTCTGGAAGGTCCTCCTCGAGCGGGTTTATCGGTCTATCATCTGGGTCTATGTAGTGCTTCATACGATTAACATGGACCATACTAGTTACTTGCTTGTTTCCCAGTGTGCGAAGTTTAAAGTGTACCGGGCTGCATTTTTGGACAATACGATATGGAACGTGCCAATTATGCAACAACTTGCGCGACAGCCCTTGCTTATACTTTGGGTGTAGACCCATACCCTTTCACCTTCCATAAATTTGGGGTCGCTGGTATTCCGGCCATAGTAGCGCTTCATTCGCTGCTGGGCCATCTGGTTATTCTCTGCTGCAACCTGTCGCGCTTTTTCTAAGTTTCTGACGATGCGGCTGCGGTGTTCCGCTACCGAGGTTGCGACATCGCGTTTTGGTAAAAGGTTGAGGTCCATCATAAGGCGCGGCTCGCGGCCAAAAAGCAAGTAGAAGGGTGAATCCCCAGTGGATTCCGTTTGCGGGTGGTAGGCGGTAGTGTTTTGTTTTCGAATATGAAAAATATGGCAGATTTCGGCTATAAGGTCAGACATAAAATTTCTCCCGCGGTCTGAAAGTAAGGTCCGGGGGGCGCCATGACGCGCTATAATTTCATCGATCAATAGGCGCGCAATGGTTTTAGCTTCCGTGTCTGGAACTGCAAAAGCTTCTGGCCATTTGGTTGCATAATCGCTAAAAACTACAATATTCCTATTGCCGCGAGTGGAGGTCGGAAAAGGTCCCAAGCAATCTACTGCTAGCCTATCAAAAGGTCCCTCTACTGGTATAGAAAGAAGGGGAGCTTTATGGCGATTCTTGGGGGTTTTGCGTGTTGCACAATCCATACAAGTGTTAACCCAATGTTCTACATCTTTATACATCCCCCTCCAGAAGAACCTACTCTTTAGTTTTTGGTACGTTTTTGTTAGGCCAAAATGTTCGCCCATTAGGTCGTCATGTGCATTGCACAGGACTTCGAACTTGAGCCCCTGGGGTATAACTAGTCTTGGCGGGAAATTGCTATCACGCCTTTTGTCCGACAAGTTGATATAATATAGAATACCATTGTCGTCAAGGTAAAACAAGTCTTCCGTAAGGAGAATGCGCCTTGCACGTGCGGAATCAGGCGGTAGCGTTTCTAATTCTAAGTAGTCGACAAGGGGGGCAAGGTCTGGGTCCCTCAGTTGGTGCTCCCTAATTTTGCCAGTTCGCAATTCTGGGTTATGAAGGGCATTCATAGAGGTCGTTCCATAGGTCCGCCGCGACAAGGCGTCCGCGTTTCCATGGCATTTTCCCGCTCTATGAACAATTTCGAAATCGAATTGCTGGATTAGGAGGGACCAGCGGGCTAGCCTTCCCCGGGGATCTTGAATTGTTTGCAACCACCGCAAGGCATTATGGTCCGTATGAACCTTGAAATGTTTCCCATATAGGTAGGGTTGGAACTTTTTTATACCATCAATAACCGCCAGGGCTTCCCGTTCCGTGGTGCTATAATTTCTTTCTGCTTTGTTTAAGTCCCTTCCCCCATAGGCTACTACTACTTCTTTCCCATCTATTATTTGCCCAAGGGTGAGGCCAATAGCATCTTGTGACGCATTGGTGTATAAGTGAAAGGTTTGTTCGAAATCGGGGTACGCCAATATCGGCGCAGAGATGAGGGCTCCTTTCAGTGTATCGAAAGCTTTTTGACAGGCCTCATCCCATTCAAACTTGACATTTTTGCTTGTCAAGCGATTGAGGGGGTTGGCTATTTTCGCAAAGTCTTTAATAAACCTGTGATAGTAAGTTGCCAACCCGAGAAAACTACGTACCTGGGTTGTGGTTTCTGGTACTGGAAATTCCTTAACTGCTCTTACCTTGTCTGGATTGGGGCTCAGTCCATCAGGTGATACTATGTGACCTAGATATTCTACTTTAGGCTTAACAAAATGACACTTTCTTGGTTTCAAACGAATGTGTGCTTCGAGGAGACGTCGGAAAACTTGTTCTAAGTGTTGGGGATGGTCATCAAAAGTGCCTGAAAATATAATGACGTCATCGATGTAAACTAAACACGTTGACCATTCCAATCCACGCAGATTGTGTGTCATCAATCTCTGGAAAGTACCAGGCGAATTACACAAGCCAAAAGATAAGATATCGAATTCATAGAGACCATTGTGAGTTATGAAGGCTGTCTTCTCTTTGGAGGCTGGGCCCATTTTGATTTGCCAGTAACCGGACCAAAGATCGAGGGTGGAAAAGTACTTTGCACCTCCTAATGCATCTAGTGCTTCTGTAATTCGCGGCAAAGGCCGACTGTCCTTCTTGGTAATGCTATTTAAACGGCGGTAGTCGATGTAGAACGAAGCGTACCATCCTTCTTTTTGGCCAAAACAACTGGGGCTGCCCATGGAGAGACGGATGGCGAGATGATTTTGTTTTCCAACATCTCCTGGACTTGTTTTTCTATTTCTGCTTTGCTGTCAGGGTTGGTTTTGTAGGAACGTAAGCGGATAGGGGGATGACCTTCGGTATCAATCGTGTGGCGTACAACCGATGTTCGTCCCAGCTGGCCAGGAGTATAGGCGAAAACGTGATCATATTTGCGTAGTAGGGCTTCCAGTCGGGCTTGCTGTTGTGGGCTGATGTGCGAGCCTCCCATGCCTAAAGGGTCTGGCGGTTCTATATCCACTGCAGTTGGGATTTCTCGCTCTGTTTCTGCGTCCAAATCTGCTTGTGGTAATTCGTATGTCGCTATGGTGTGGTCGAAACTGCAGAAGGTACCAAGGGCTGTGTTCTGCCCAATTTCCACCGGTCTGGTTGTGGGGTTTAGCAACCGGATGGGTACTGTACCTGAGCATGATACTGTCGCTAATTCGGCTGCACCAACAATATTGTACCGTTGTGGCAATTCTGCTCGAGTTTCAACAAGACCTACCTGTCCCTCTGGTTGGCTGAGGTGAAGGGTGCCTACCATCAAAGTTTCTGATTCCGGTGACAAGATGAAGGTCTCGTTTGCCAAGACAGCGATGGAGACTGGGGCTGGTTGGCTGGGTATGGTTGTAGTTGGTGACGTAGGCTTTGGTTTGGCCTGATGGAGGTCCAGCGTGTGTTGGCCTAGGTCTATCTGAGACTGGAAATGTTCTAGAAAATCGTGACCCAAGACTACGTTGAAAGCTAGGTCCTTTATCACCAATGCAGGAAATTTATAAATAGTCCCTGCAATCTCGAATGGTACTAGGGCGTACCCCTGTACCTGGATGTGTTGCCCGTTTACCTACCTTATTGTCGGGAGACACGCTGGCCCTGGTGGATGCTTGGTGAGTTGTGGTATGCGATCTATGACATCGGCCTTAACGGCACTGACACTTGCGCCTGTATCTATTAAAAATCTAAAGTTCGTACCTTCAATACTTCCGTTGATGGTTAGGTTAGGTGTATTTTGGTTGAACTGTATGGCATTAAGTGAGAGAGCGACTGGTTCATGACCTTCTGACTGGTTTTCATTACTATTTTCCTGGCATGAAGACTTGTGTGTTGATGTGGCTGTGAATGTAGGTGTAGTGACATTACCTTCGTGGTTGCTGCTGTCTGATAAAGCGACCGTATTTGTTCCTGTCTCCGGTGAATCAGGACTCTTACCTGTTTTTTCTTGTAATTGTGGGGTGGAGTCAGGACTTGATTCAGTCAACCTTACCTGTTGATCAGCACGAGTTCTGCGTGTACTATCTACGCTAATGGCACTAGTCGATGGTTTAGCCACCATGTTTAAGTGAGCAGTGTAGTTGTAGTGTGTATGTTTTGGTGAAATCTGATTCTCACATTGTGCATTTGTGACAAATAAAGCTTCTAAGGCTGATTGGCTGGAAGGGTTAGAGAGTTCCTCATTTGTTTTTCCTTCCTCTCCAGTTGCAACAGGATGCACCTTAGGTTTGCGTTGTTTGTGCAGTTTGGTTAGTTTCTTCTTAAGAGGTTTGAAACATTTAGAAACCCTGGAGCGTAACTTGTCTACCCTTGTTGCTAATTCTGATTTAGTCTTACCTTTCCGTGGGGTAGTATTTTCTATGTCTTCTTTCGAAATATCGTCTTCAGATATGATAGCCTCAGGTACTGTATGCTTTGTATGAATACTCGTATTGTCAGACTGCTGGTTACACATATTTAATATTTCCTCAGTGTTTAAGTCTTCTATTTTTTTATCAGCAGTCTCACGTGTAACATTTTCTGTGGACTCACCTGTTACGTCTATGTTGGGGGTCCCTTGTTTAATATTCTAGAGCCCCTCTCGAATTGGGGCCCGACTCTCTAAATCTTTAGTTATATTAGTTTGGTTACCTGAAGCTTGTTCTGTTTCGAAAGCACACATTAAATCTAATTGCTCTATCTGCTCCTTACCTTGGGTTTGGCGAAATGTTTCCTAGTTATTGCTCACGATGTGTATAGTGTTGATATGTGGCTGTTGAGTTAGCTCTCTCTTTGTTAAAAATTTCCTCTTGAGGCTCGGGTGCTGAGTGCTCTGAACCGCTTTAGGTATGATACGAACCTTTTGTTCCTTACGCTCGATATGGGGCGCATAGCTAGCTGTATCCTTATGTAGGTCCATAAATGTAGGCTCGATTGGTGTATGGTTGAGGTTACTCACCTTGGGTACTTGAATTTGGGGAGTAGAGTCCCAATAGCTATCGTAGTTGTTTTCCCTTTCAGGTTCGGGCGTAGTTTGATTCTTACCTTGTTCGTCGGTAACGTTGATTGTTTCCTGTAGTTCATTGTGACTAGTAGACGGTATACTTACATCATGGGAGTTTTGCTCACTTTGAGAATGTACTATTTGCATTTTAGCGTTATCTGTTTCTTCTCGTTCCGTTGCGAAACTGCACGAGATAGCAGTTTCACCCTTTTCTGTCATACTTACCAATCGTTCCTTTGGGGCTGTCGTGTTATCATTTGCAGTATTGCTATTCGTAAATTCTTTAAGATATTGGGTACATTCATTTGGAAAGTCAGGGTAATAAACATTTACAAAGGGGGTCCCAAATGTATCCCGTTCACATGGGACCCTCGCTAGGTTGGGTGATTGCCGCGGTTGTTACTAGGCCTGGGGGTGTAGTGGTTATCCCGTCCCTGCTGGGGTCTATCGGGTGGGATGCGGGGGTCCCCCTGTGTTGGTCACGCTCTCGCTGATTACAGCTGTAAGCAGAATGACCAGGGCGACGACAGTAATTACAAAAGGGGCGTGCGTCTTGTGTACGGCGATTACGACCATACTGCCCCCCCTGGCTGTTGTTAGTTTGACGCAACAATCGGGTCACTTCCTGTACCTGCCCGTACAGTCTATTTAAGTCCCTTTTTATTGCCGTATTATTAGGCCCCCAAGATGGGTTGTTATTGGGCTGTTGATCCCCCCATGTAGGGTTATAACTCCCCCCCGGGTGGTATTGTGGCCCCCCTGGCGATGAAGGGTTAGGCATTTGCTGTCCATTTCCCCAGGCCACAGTGTTTTGATAAATTAGTTCCCTGCCCGGGGTTGTGTGTGTTTGATTTGCGGCATAATTGTGAAATCCCGGGGGTCCATTTGGCTGGTAGGGTTGGTGATTACCCCCCTGAATTCCTGAGACATAGGGAGAGGGCCCCCCTGACACAGCTGGGTATCCCCCTGGATAATTTTCTGCCACCCCTAGTTGTGCTTGTGGGCTCCTCCCTGGTTGGGTGACGTGGGCCTGTGGTGCATAAGCTGCTATTGTTGGGGCTAGTGAATTCTTTGTTTCCTCCACTATTAGTTTAGCTATTTCCTTCATATTCAGTGGGGTTATTACTCCCTTGGGTGGAAACCTTTCTATTTTTTTGGCCTCCCTTTCGGCCTTTTCTAAAGTATCGGGTTCCCGCTGGAGTACCTGATTGCGTATTCCCGGTCGCAACCCCCTTAAAAAGCAATGTAGGAGTTCCGAGCCCTGCAAACCCGCGCGATTTGCTTTTTGCCTAACCGTAGAAGCATAGCTTGCGACAGGTTCATTTGGCCCTTGCCTTAGGTCGCTAAGTTCTTGCCTTATTCCAAACCTTGAATTTGAATCGAACCTGTGTTTAAGCGCGTTAGCAAGTTCTACATACGGCTTCGACTCTAGTCCGCTCGTCGTGTGAAACCACGTATATGCCATATCCGTAAGACTGAAAGGTAACATTTTTGCTCGTTTGTCATCGTCCCACTTCTTAAGATCCGCCATATTCTCGAAAGTCTTTAAAAAGAAATTTACATCTTCCGTGTCGCTACCGCTAAACTTTTGAACGTGGATCGAATCCTTAAACTCTGACCTATTCGCTATCGCTTGCATTGTCGCAGCAGTTTCTTTGTGTAACTTATTTGAAATTTGCAAAAGTTCTATTAACGACTCCGGGTTAAGAATAGCTTGGGCTCCTTCTTCTGTCATTGTAACGACTGTGTTTTGTTTAGCGTTATAAACTTGGTTTTTGTTCTTATTTAATCCGGTTTCTACTTCAGAAAAATCCTTTTTTTTTCAGAAATCGGTCCCGAGTAAGTTGAAGTTAACGCGGTTACCTGTTCGTTGTCCCCTAAAATACAATCGGTCACCTGCTGGGTATCTATTGATGTAATCGCTGCTTCCGAATTTGATTTCTTGTTCTTAGATTTACGGGGAGTAATTTTGTTTTTAGTTTTTGGAAGAACTTCTGAAACTGTGTTGCCGGCTTTTTCTGCTAGGCAATTGTCACAGAGTCCTTTATCGCTCTTTTCCTTAGGTTTAGAAGTTTTGAGTTTGCCGCTACGTAAATACAGTTTGAATTATTAACTAAGTTTCCGAAACTCACGAACCGAAAAACGTTAAAAAAAACTTGCACGCTAGTTATTGTAATTAATTAATGTAGGTTAAAGAAAACCCAAGCGCTTACGGAACTTTACAGAATGAACTGAGAGGAAAACAGTCGAAATATTATGTGGAAATTTCGATCGGGAAATAAGAAAAATCTAGCTGATAATTTTCTTTTTAAGAGAAAATTCCAAAAGAGTTAATTGATGAGCTCGTAGCTTTTGTTTGCGTTTGAACGGCTGGTCTTATCGCCTTCTGAACTTCTTATTAAATTTTGATAGTCCTTTTTTTTTTTTTTTTTTCTGAAAAGTTTTCTAAGTTTTCCCTCAAAATTACATATATATATATATATATCGCCGGTAT
>JAOBAT010146939.1:0-11086 GCA_026413305.1 Hydrozoanthus tunicans
TGCGCAAGCAGCATAAGTACCGTTCTTTTCTACCACGAGTTTCGGACCGTTTTGTTAAACCGCTAACAATTTTTGCCCACCCGCCCACTCCAGATAGGCAGTCCTAATTGAAAGTTGATCAATGTACCATGTATTCTAATTAATGTAACCAACAAAGGAAATGATCGTTAATTTACATCACGATCTTTGTAAAATACCATGTTTTCTATTTTATTCATGTAAACGAATTGTGTCAAGTTTAGTATTAATAAAGACTGCCGAAACCCAAACACTTGTCTGCATCCTTAATGATTTAGTCAGAATTTTGTAATTCATGGTAATTTCATGGCCATGAAATAAAGTTGTTTTTGTGGTTCACTATTTTTCATGGCCATTAAAAAAATTTTCACAGCCATTAAAATAGTTCACTGAAATACTCATGGTAAATTCATGGCTATTAAAATTATTCACAGAAATATTCATGGTAATTTCATGGTAATAAAAATTCAATTTTTATATCCCTGGCAATTTTTATGGCCATGAAAACCATTTTCATGATAAAAACATTTCATGGGCTCAAAATCAGGCCATGAATTTGCAAAATGCAAGATTAATGGGCATGAAAAGTGGTGTCATGGGTTTTTTATGGATATTTAATGGCATTTTCATGGGGTTCCTATTCTGTAGTGTTGGGAAATTGCTTTTTTTTTAAATTAGCAGGGACTCAAATTATCCTAGTTTGAATTACTAGGGTTCAACTGTAGTTTTTATAACCTGTTCTAAATCGTCTTAGGGAAATAGAATTTTTTTTGTTTTCTTGAGATAGTAGGTTGCTCTTCAATTTAAGCTTTCAAAGACATTTTTCATGTTTCCATACTCTGTTGGATACACTATGGATTGAATTGGGAGAACATGAACAAAGGTTTAGATCATGAGCTGAAAACTAGTGATTCAAAACATTTCTGAGTGTTCTCCCACTATGCTCTCAAGTGGTTCCAACAGAGTATGGAAACATGGTAATATCTTCTAAAGCTTTTATGAAGTAATAACAACTGATGTCAGACATTATTCATGATTTCTATCTAGATTTAGGAAATGGTCTTCAGCCAATCAGATCACATATTTTACTGAATTTATTTTATAAATTAATTTCAAATTATTCATTTCACCAGGTACACATCAGGGTGGCCTCACCGCCAGTCAAGAACCCCTGCTACATGGGTATAAACATCCCAACGAGGGACGAGCTGATTGCCAACAAGCTAAGTGCTGATGATCTTGCAAAAGAACTTGGAGCCGACAGTCTTATTTATCTGACACTTGAAGGCCTTGTGAAGGCCGTCCAATCAGGCATTGGTAAATCACAAGGAAACAGTGTTGGTCACTGTACTGCTTGTTTGAGTGGGGAATATCCTGTTGAGCTTGACTGGTAGAGAAGAACTGAAAATGAGGTTGAAGAATTTGCAGCTGATTTTGAGTGTTCTAGCAACAGTTAATGGTTGTACTGCCCTACAACTATGTCATCCCTAAGAATGCTTAATACAAGCTTGTAAATTCTCTTAACTTTTTTCCGTATCATTTCTACAAGTTGTTTTATTGGGAAAACTTCTTAACTCATCTTCCAGTTTGGTAGATGACCAATTTAAGTCGGGGAGTTTACTCCCTGTTATAAGGTATATGGCTATTTGCCGCCCTGTAGGGTATGGTTTTCAAGCTCTCGCAGTCTGGGATAGGGTATTGTCATATTGGCCAGAGGTATGTGATACAGTATCATTTTCCTTTTTCGTCCAGGATAGGGAAAGATGTTTGATTTAAAGGCCTATGTAAAGTATCAATTTTAAACCTTCATAATTCTGGGATAGGGTCAGGGTTGTAAGCTTAGGATGGCTTACCCCTACCCTAGTATAAATAGAGTGCTAGTCCCCCTCCCCCCACCCAGCATTAATTTTTATTAATTCTTGGGGGGGGGGGGGAGCTGACCCTCTTTTCTATTTTAGGGTAGGGGTGTGCCATCCTAAGCTTAAAACCCTGACCCTATCCCCCTCAGCACTTATAAGCTCTCTTTTAATTGTTGCTGTATTATAAAGGAGAATTTAGATAATATTGAAAGAGCTAAACACTAAAGGCATTTAGATCTTTGTAAAATTGATTACTGACTTCTTTACATCAATTTCATATCTTGCTTGATATCGGCAACTACTTGAGTTACCAAATAGTTTCTTATTGACATAAATTCAAAGTATGTGATAATTTTTGTATAAAGTGATTATTGTGCCTGTTAATAATTTCAATTTAATATTAAGTATGATAAAGATTTGTTTAAGAATGAATGATTTGGGTTGCAGCTATGCAATTCTCTCTTCACAACTACTTTGTACCTTGGTACAAGTAACTGCAAGTATAAGTAATGCAAAATGCAGTAGGATGTTTACAGTTGCAATAAAATTTTTAACTGGAAAGTTTTCATGCCACAATTGACTTCAAAAATGGCAAACAAACCTACAGGGCTTTGAGTTTGGGAAGCAAGATCCAATTGTACAAAGCCTTGATATGCTATCCGCAGGACAAGTGTTTTCAATTTTCAGCAGTAAAACTATAATGATGTGTTTGACTATATTTCACCCATTCCTTTAGGATTCTTCCACTCATTTAACAACAGGGATAGAGAAACCAACAAATAATCAAACAATTTTTGATTAATTAGTGACAAGAATTACTTTTTATCCAGTGGATAGCTTATTCAGGCTTCATACAACCGGACCTAGATGGGTAATTTTAAAAAAAGTGCATGTACACGTTGTCATTTTCCTGTATACCAAAATTAATTTATTAGTATGCAGTAAAGCAAATTCTGTGTCACACAAACTGGACTTGCTAGTTAATTGTTGACTGTAACAGTTGAACAATTAAAATAATAAACAAAAATAATTAGCATTGTGAAAACAATGAACTGTATCAAGAATGTTCAAAAAATATTACATTGTAGTTGTAATGTTACTCTTCCAGGGGGCCTACTAACATTATTTTAATGATTGGAGGAGGGGGGGGGAGGTTTTTGGGTTGAAATTTTTGGGTTTTTGGAAGATGCCAGGACTGTTTTGTGTTACACACTCAAATAAAAAACAAAGGAATTTCTTTTTTGAGTGCCATATTTTCTTCCTCTTAAAATGAACAATATCAATACTAATTTACTTGGTATGCTACAAAAAAGTATGGATTTTTTTGGGATTTTTTTAGGTATAAAAAATGAACCTCAGTTGGCCTCCTCCATCATTAAACACTAGGTTCCACATAAAAGGGTTAGGCCTGCCACCTTTTCTTGAATAAATGGTGGCCATTTATAAAAGAATAGACCCACTTTCAACAATTCGAGGTTATTTTTTAACAATCTTGAAATAGTTTCATTTTTTAATAGTTAATAAAGTCATTTGCATAATACCACTCCACTGGTGGGCATACATCGTGAAGAGCTGCTGATAAAAACTAAAACTGATACCAGATTTATTGCAGGAGAAATTGTGTGCTTCGCAAGACCAAATAAAACAAAAAATGATGGTCAAGGCCCTCATTTTGTTATTTAATTTTATGAAATTTCGCATAATGAACTAAAATTCATAAAATAAAATGTAACACTAATAAAATTGAAACCAAACGCCATATACGGTTGTTACAAGGCTCAGAAGCAAACATGAGCTGACACACAACTGTAGACTGTTTGCTTTATTTTGAAAAAAAATAAAACAGTTACTTGTTTGGAGGGAATTTACAGTACAGTACAAGAAGAGCAAAGCAAGAGGTAAAAAGCCAAACAAAGGATTACTGTGCTGACTCCAATGTGTTATTTCATCCTGTGTTCAATCCCATCACCCACTTATAAAATGATAAAAATTCTGACAAGATGGTCGCAGTGGTCATGTATACTAGGCAACTGCATCCATGCCACGATTTTTGCATGTTGGAGCTGTCCTATCTTCAAGAACATATTGTCCTTCTGCTGGACGGAATTTATAGTGGTCTGAAAGAAAGAGTTCTTTTTTGTGGCTAGCCGAGAAATGTTGGCAGATGGAAATAAAAAGATTCCGTCAGCAACATGACCAAGGTCGAAATTCAAAAAAAGTCGCAAGAAAAACAAAAGATAAATTTCAAACTTTACATCTGTGCAACTAATCTTAGTGCAAATCAAACAAGACTCAAAAAGTGTGCCACAGCTACCAGAGAGCACAGATCTTTAGTAGCTGTCAACCTGATGGCAGATGATTGGTAATTGAATGTGTGAAACCCCTGGGCTCAGCCCTTTTATACTGGAACCTCGTGTTTAAAATAATATGTGAATGGGGCCCCTGTGGATAGCCTGTTATGAAAAGAAAAATGTGTTATCTGCATCTGGTGGATATTGCTGCCAATCATGATTAGGATTTTGAGTAACAAGTGATGAGAGGACATTTGTTCATTTTTAAAGTTATTATTTCCTAGAAAATAAACTGGCAAAAGTGTGAAACAAAAGTGTATGAAAGCTGTAAAATAACTTGACCTCTCAGCCTGAATATATGGGAGTATCCCCAATATTGGGCAAGGGGGAAGGGGGGGGGGGAATAATTTATCAAATGTATCCTTTCAGTTTTTATTGTTGATCAAGGACAAGTTTCAACTCTGGGGGGAGGGGAATCTTGTGGTGCAACCACAGGGAGCCCTTATGCTTTATCAGAGTAAACTGAAATAAAAATTATTATGAGATTTGACTACTTTTTTACTTGCCTGTGTTAACGCTAGTGAGCCAAGCTAATCTTTCTCTCTTCATTTCAATATGCAAGTGAATTGAGTGCCCAGACAACACGGTACACAAAATTTATTCGTTGCACACAGTTCTCAGTCAAAATCTGGCCACAAAAGCCCTGCAACAGCTCTAAGCTAAATCTTTGTCAGCCTTTCCATTTAAACTCAATCGCTTTATCTTGTACTGGGTACATAAAGACAACTGAGGGAGTCTTGAAACAAATCTAGCATCCAAAAGTGGCTCTTGTTTCAATTAAATTATACAAAGCAAAAAGTTAACTTAAATATACTTTATTACTCATTTCACATCAATAAGTGAGGCGTTATTGAAATATGAGCCATTTGTAGATGCTAGATTTGCCTGGTACAAGATAAAACCATTGAATCAGAGCCTGTTGCAGGGTTTTATGGCCAGATTTCACGGAGAATTATGTGACGAAAAAAAATAAGCATGTTTCTGTATGTCACTATCTGGGCACTCAATTCACTTGCATATTGAAATCAAGAGGCAACAAGACTCGGATCCCTAATGCTAACTTAACTCAGGCAAGTAAGAAAGTAAAGCGCATGGGCTCCTTGTGGTGAATCTGATATCACGTGAGTACAAACGAGTACTATCTTTAATCTAGTTTGAATGGTGAAGAAAAACATGTCGTGAGTTTGTTTTTTCAAGTGTACATTTTCATACAGACTGATAAAGAACAAGGTCTTCATTGATCTTTCTTTCTAATTTGTTTGCCAACATAATCCATTCACATTTTATATCTGGAAGTGGTCCGCGGCCCGCTCACGCGAGTGATAAAGCAAAGGACGCAAAGGTGTTGCTCCGTAAAACTGGGCACTTCAAAACATCCTTTGGCAAAATATTGTATGGAAAAGGGGTATATAAAGGCAGTCTTGTAAAGCAGCTTGCAGAAAGTTTCCAGCAAAATTATGTTGACGTCTTGTACTAACAGGTGTAGCGTTATTGCAGTTTGTAGCGACAGTTGTTCCTTATAATGGATTTTAGCCAAACTCATGACAGTTGTTCCCTTATTCTTGTTCTTAGCCAAGTTGGTTTTCTAACCCGTCCCTGAGAGTATTATGAACGGTCAGTTGTGGTTCTCAAGTCTGTTTACAACAAAGTTCGTTGTGTCGAGGAATCGCTCGACGCAGTTCACCAGACAAGACTCTGACTTTGTATCAAACTTTGAGCTCGGCTTGTCGATGCATTTGTCCCAGCATACATCAGTCAAAGTATGAACAAGTTGTTTGAATTTCTGCTTTTCAGTTTCAATCTGAAGAAAGCGTTGCAATTGAGTGTCTGACAGTCCTGTACCTCCAGACATGGTTGCTTCCCGGCTATTTTCCTTCGGACGTTTTCGGGCCTAGGAAACTGGGAAGGAGGGAAGGAGAGCGAAGGTGAAAGCGGTGTTTTGAGTCAGCGGTTCTGTTCAAGAATGACACTAGAATGACACTGTGCCAGACAAGTGCGTTATTTTGGTCAATACCGAATTTCTGGTCTCAGCCATTAGGGTATACCCCTATATTCTAGATACAAACGGTTGAAACCAGGAATTCGCCTGTGTAAGCAACACAGCCTGCTCAGTTTTCATTGAAAAGTTTAAACAATGCTAACTTGCCTTGCAGATAAAAGCTACCCTGTGATTTTCAATAAAC
This sequence comes from Hydrozoanthus tunicans, assembly GCA_026413305.1. Lineage (NCBI taxonomy): Eukaryota > Metazoa > Cnidaria > Anthozoa > Zoantharia > Hydrozoanthidae > Hydrozoanthus > Hydrozoanthus tunicans. Next base: position 6,412 of record JAOBAT010146939.1, read on the forward strand.
TCTTCTTATTTTTGGTTAGAAAAAAAGATTTCAAACATTTGTAGAGGTCATACCCGGAAACTAGGCTCCAAAGTCCAACCCCACGTCCTCATCATAGTGGAGCCTGGTAACGGATTGGCAGTTTTTGGCTGTTAATGCTCTGTTTGCTACTGATATTGCGCTCATTGACAAGTAACCTTGCAAATGAACAGCTACTTCTAGTTGCCAAAAGACGAGTTCTTGTGACAAAACTGGTGACATTTTTTCACGGGTAGGTACAAAATGAAGTCCGAAGACCACTTTAAAATTTTTTCGAAATCGCTTAAAAAACACCCAAACATGGTTCTTACTGAATTAGAACAAGGAGCAACAAGATTTTGTGGTTTTTGTCGATTTTAGCCAGGGTCTTTGTTTTGTAGAACTCCCCCCCCCCCAAAAAAAAAAACTACGAAACGAAGACCCTTCCAAAACTGTCTTGAAATCACTCCAAAATGAGTTTAAACCCTTTAAACATCCTTTCCAACAAAAATGAAACAAGGAGAAACAAGCTTTTGTGCTTTTTAACAAATTTAACCAGGGTCTTAAGCTTCGTTTTGTTGATAATCCCCCCAAAACTACAAAACAAAGACCCCTCCCGAAAATCATCTTGAAATTATTCCAAAATGGCTAAAAACCCTTACAACATCCTTTCCGACAGGAGTAACAAGGCTTTAACCGATTTTAGCTAGGGTCAATTCGTTTTTGTAGATAACCCCCCCCCCAAAAAAAAATAAACTGCAAAACGAAGACCCCGCCCTCCAAAATCGTCTTGAAATCACTTGAAAATGGTTAAAAACCCGCCCAACATCGATATCCTTTCCGGCAGAAATAGAAACCAGAAGTAACAAGAATTTTTGAGTTTATATCAATTTTAGCCAGAGTCTTCTTTTTGTAGAAAACCACAGGCCCCCTCCCCCCCCCCCGGGATCCGCCACGGGCCTGGCTTGCAGCCTGAAAATCGCACAGAAATACACTTTCTCCCACACTAATCAAGTTGTTGGTACAAAAAAAGTATTTGTAAATGATTTTGATGACAGGCAACTTAAACACGAAATCAGTGTGGACTTAATATTATATATATTAAAATCAATAAACAGTGTTAGTAACTTTATTTATAGATATATCAATAACCACCAACAGATATCAAATAATATGTCACATGTTTATTAAGCAATTGTACAATACACATAGAGAGTGCAAATTAACTAGTCAAGTGTCTTAATTCACTTCAATACTGAAGTTGATTTACAAGCAATAGAGTAAGATGTGATTACTAGACAGTATTACTTGATTTTCAATGAAGTTTGACTATAAACCATGCTCTGATGTTTTTTTTCGGCTAGTTTGTTGTCAAATTACCTGCATATTATATAATTTCCCATTAAAGAACAAAATATGACACTTTAATATGGTGCTTGAGTTTTTTGATAAGAAAAAATGTTTGTCATAAAAAATATATAAAAACCATATAATATAGATGGAAATAAAGTTATTTATTGTTTCAATTCATACAATAAAAACACAAAAAAAACCCCTCCAGTCCAAAATTTTTAAGGGGCAGAACTTGCACCCAACACCTGACACTTACGGAAGCATGCAAGTATGAGCTTTTTCTGACCATTTATCAACAACAAAAATTGTCTGACTGATATTGGGACTGAATAAGTACCATTATCCAAGATTTTTGAACAAATTTTTTATATTCACATCCATCTTAGATTCACATTTGCAGTTTTTCTGATTAAATGTCTGTAGGCTGTTGCATGTTGGGGTAGATTTGCAGACACAGCGACATTTTTCATGGCTCCACACTTTCTTCTTGCTACAATTGTCAGCAGGAAGGTTACACTTGCATCGGCATTCAGTGTCATCAAACTGTAGAAAACAAAATAAATTTTATAGTATTAGTAGAGAGATTCATTAACCTCATCTTGCAATTGGTTTTGCGAAACGAAACGAAACAAAATGAAATCATTTCGCAAAATACAACATTGTGTTTTACGTAATGGAGAACACATGTTAGAACAGAATTCTTAACGCTTAAACCTTTGTACAATAACAGTTGTCACAGCACAACCGGGAATGCTTTGAAACAGTTTTCGAGACCGTTTCTTTCATCATTTTGACAAATATGTTGCCGATGATTTCAATATAGCTTTTTTTGCAAAATACAAATTTGCGAAATGAAAAAATTACGTTCGAAAAATGAGACTGTGTGTGTCATAGTATTACCGGGAATGCTTTGGAACAACTTTTGAGACCATTTCTTTCATCATTTTGGCATTGCCGACAATTTTACAACTTCATTTTGCAAAATACAAATTTGCGAAATGAAAAACCTACGTTCAAAAAATGAGACTGTGTGTGTCATAGTATTACCGGGATTGCTTTGGAACAACTTTTGAGACCGTTTCTTTCATCATTTTGACATTCTGAACACTGTATCTCTTCGAATTTTCAACTTATTTTAAACTTTGCAGAAATGTCAGTTTTGACAAAGATCTTTTCAAAAACCGAAAAACTGAAACCGTGTCATTTGCTCTTTAGCAAAAAACAGTTTGAACCTCAGAAAGGGAAATAGCTATGAAAACCTTACCTTGAAGGGAGACAGGCATAATTTTATTGATTCCGGCTTGCATTGACATCCACAAATAGCTTGATTGAAGTTCTGGTTTGCATTACACGAGTTAGGAGTAAGGCGACAAGCACATTCGCATTTTTCGTGAATTTCAACTAATTCACTGACCATTTTTGCCTGATCTGCAGTAAACAAAAAATTAAATTCCAGTTCTGATTACTCTTGGAGGCTGTTATATTTCATCCTTAGGAGTTTGCGTGGATATACCCCCTCTATTGGGGTGGTAAGTATGACCGTCGTATTATTTATGGGTTAAAATAGTCAGTCGAGTATATTTTAGGGGATACTAAAGGAAAGCCGGTATTAAACCACGAGCCTGGTATTTTTTCGGGCTGAAAACACGAAGCTATTAGAAAGACTGCTGCGGTCCCATGTTTAGCAAACGTGCGTACTGAACAAGAAGTTTAGACAAAAGTTCTTTGGCGAACGTTCTATTACGCACGCGCCATTATTTACTGCATACATCGTTCAGCGCAATAAGTGGGGACTTTGCGTCAACCAGCTAGCTATTTAGGGAAGATGCCAAATTTCAATTGCTATTTTTTAGGGTAATTTTAAAACTGAAAGGTATTTTTAGGGTGCAATATTTCATGCTTGGTATTTTTAGGGTATTTTGGGGACTTTTCTGGTGGTCATCCCTCGCTTTCAATGCCGGAGTACCCCCTCCCCGTTCCACTTGAGATGGATAAAATACAAATTATGGATTTTAGTACTTAAAACTTCGGCATTATGAGCAGCTTCAAAACAAACGAAGGGTAGATCAAAAACATCTTAACAACCGAGAGCGAGGTCTGTCTGGGAGAATATTTCGCCTGAGGTCTTTCACTGTACAGACCGAGCGAAGCAAGGTTTGTACGAAAGACCGAGGGTTATTAAATGGCTCATTAGTTTGATTAAAAAGCATTTATTTCTTGTAAAATTAAAATATTCTCCACAATGTTCGTTGAACTTCAATTTTCGCACCGTCGACAAACTTGACGGTTTTGGGACGTAAACAAGTGATGTCAATAAAATGCTTAAATCTTATTGGTTTAGAAAAGGATGTCAAACCGGTTTAACAGATTTTACTCCCTAGGTATGACTGTCGTATTTTTTAGAGGTTTAAATTGTCAGTCCGGTATTTTTAGCCCTGGGTTGTTAAAGGAAATCCTGTGGTAAACCAAGAGTCTGGTGTTTTTTAGGGTTGAAAAACCCCAAGCTATTACTCTGCTTGCAGTCCCGTGTTTTAACAAATGTTAATTAATGAACTTGTTGCTATTCCCATTTTGTTGGTAGAGCTTTTATTATTCACTTTGCTTTACAAGTGCGAGAGTTAATGGGGATCGTTCTTCGTACAAAAAATACGGTTTAGCAAATGCTTCATCGTCACCAAGAAGTATACTTTCTAAGCTGTCGATGTTACCGCTTGCTCTAACCCTTTTTAGTTTCTGTTGGTCATACTGACGGATTCCGTTCAGTTCCGAACTTTCACTAAACTAGGCCTTGGACAAGAGAAGTAAGCTCTTGCACTAAAAGCGACTTAAGCAGAATCCAAATGTGTGTGTCGAAAGACTATAGCTGACGCACTATATTTATCTTACTCATTGTCACTGATTGGATGACTGGAAACATCTGACAAACACTAACGTGTGTTACACGTGAGTTGCATGATTCAGTGTAATACGATACTCTACTTTTCTGAGCTTGAATTATCTAGAACATGTTAGAACATAAACTTCTTAGCAAAACCAGAATAATGTCTTGTGACACAAACGTGCAGACTGACTGACAAGTTAAGAAAAATGTCCTTTTTTGACGCATGTATCATGAGGAACTTTCTCGTCGATCCGCTAGCTATCAAGGGAAAGTTGGTATTTTTTAGGGTAATTTTAAAACCGAGAGGTATTTTTAGGGGGAACTTTTTTAATCCCTTGGTATTTTTAGGGTATTTTTGGGACTTTTCAGACGTTCATCCCTACCCTTTTAACCCCGTAGTACCCACCTCACCCCCCCCCCCCTCCCCCCGGCTTCCACATTTAT
>JAOBAT010146950.1:0-11086 GCA_026413305.1 Hydrozoanthus tunicans
AAACAGTCTATTATTTTTGTTCGATATCATACTAAAACGAACTTCTTAAACAGAACCATGATATTTCTTGTTAACATGTGGAGCTAACAGAACTTTGGGTAAAGATTAATTTTCTTCTGTGTTAGTTTGAAGGACCTGGTTTTGCAACTTTTAGAGGCGTCTAAACCACTGAAAGTGGCGTCTCTTTCGGCCGCCAGTCGGCTACTTTTGAGAAGCCTGAATAAGTCAACAATGATCAAGAGTTCATCATCTGTTCAAAAGTACAAATCAATGCTACTATAAACATTATCTTTTCTTTGATGGTGCAACAACCTATTTTTCATAACTGGGGCTCACACAACTAAGCCTAAATTGTAAAAAGCTCTGAAATCCCCAAGGTCAAAAAAAGAGAGTACCTGTGCCTGGATGCTCGAATCCTTTCTTTTCAGAATATCATTGAATGCACCCCATTCTCCCTCTACGTTGTCAATATACAGCCAGGAGGAAGGGAATGTGAACCGTTGCCTCTCAAGGATGCGTTGGCCTTCTTGATAAATCTGCAAGCAGTTAATGTGAATTCAATGAGTATTAAATCAGTGATAAGAGAAGTAGCACTGGATGGTGCAACTTTCTGGTACTAATAATACATACACTCTTAACAAGATTATATTTACTCTTAAGGGTCACACACCTCAACATTCTTGTCCCAATTCTTAAGCTTCCTCTTCAATGACTGCACCACGGTAATAAAACCAACAGATTCAGATGTGGATGCTCCCTCAATTGAGTGTTGCTCCATGTCCTGACGTGCCTAAAAACACAAAAAAATATCAACACTGACCACCTTACGAAACTGATGCACAAAATCTACTGGTGGGATGATTCATATCAACAACATGACAATCCATTTAAAACGAGCCTCCAGTTTTTTTGAACCTGTGAGGAACAGCAGGACTCATACATTACTTTTTAGTTCACTACATAGGTTTGCTCGTAAAATTTTTTTCTACTAGCGAAAATACGAACCTCACTAGCTACTTTTCGATGCAGACATATTCCACTTCAGGGTTAAATCTATGTAAAGATTTGACAATCTAAAAATTAATGCGAATAAAATGTGTAACAAACCGTTAACTTCAAAGTTCTCCAACAGCATTTACTTTTGTTTAATCAAGATTCTACCGGAGAAATATCGCATATTTTTACCGGAGGATATTTTTTAGATTCGAAAATTTCAAAAACCACTCGCATTTCGCGAGTTTTCAAATGCTGATTTTCAGGCTTGAGTCAGATACATACGAAAGCCTACTACAATTGATGCAATGTGGGCAAACCTTTGAGACAGCCGTGTAGAAGTCTGCCATACTGTCACCAAGGTGCGAGGCAAACTTGCTGACAATCTCCTTGTGCCAGGTGTCGTACTTCATGTTGACTTTCGATTGCACCTAGATGTTAAAAGAACCAAACAATTGGTAAAAAAGAGAGAGAATTTGTGCCTTTACGCTAATTACACAACAAAATGAAGAGAAGGAACAATATTAACAAGATGAAAGACAATAAGAACCTTTTCTATTTCTGCACTAATCTAATTTACCTGGTTGTAGTCAATGACAACTGGGCCAAACACTTTCTTGGACTCAGAGGTATCAAATGTCACTCTTGCTCTCCTGTTCAAATAAAATGTTTTGGTTAATAACATTTAACAAAGCTACACGTGGTTGTTCTTTTGACATACTGCTTATTGATCAAAACTACTTTGTTCAGTAAAGGAAAAGATTACACTAACTATAATAAGACAATCATGATTCAACAAAAGCCTTTCTAATGATCCCTAATATGGATTTCAATGAACAACAGCAATGACCGGGAAGAGTAAAAATGTTTTCTTCAATGGCCACAACTGATAATTATTTTTTCAGGTACAGAGTTTTCATTACTTTTAAGACAGAGCTCTATTTCGCAATTCGACTGTCCACTCTCAAGCTTTAAAACTTGTCAGTGGCACAAGTCTGAAAATATTACTTATAATTATCTTCAATCATAACAACAGTTTATGAACACCAGGGAACTACAAAAGCGTGCTTGATAAGAACAAAAATTAATAGCTTCATCAAGATCTATAAAGAAACAAGACAATAAAAGTCACCACCCATGGATTTAATCCTTTTTTGCTCAAAACTGATTTTTATTTTTTCTTATATGTTTCTAAGACCAAATGCTTAGGATTCTAGAAAAAACTATGTGTCATTAAAGATAGTTTACAAAACGTGCAAAGTGAACACTAAGGGAACCGCCATCTTTGTGTTTGCGATCTAGTCCGTGACATCACAACGTCGAAGTGTAGTTTGTTATAGAGAAAAAGTAAATTTATAATTTTATAATTTACTCACTTTTGCAGAATATTGATAAAAAAGTTGCTTTAGAAAGTACATTTTTGGAATCCCAAATTATTTTTTTTTAATATAAAAAATAGGTTTGGAATGCTTTTTTGTAGCTGTTGAACCATTGGATGAGATGCTCTTACCTCGTTAAATATAAAATGAACATTAAATTTGCCTGTCTTTCAAGATGTAGATTCAACAAAGATTCAGTCTATGAATAAGCTCAAAAGGAAGTCACTTACTTGATGTCATTCAGCAGTTTCATCCACTGCTCCAGATCTTCACCCAACCGGCCATACACCATGCTGATATCCATGTCCCACAGTGATTGGTATTGCAGCCATACTTTCACATACTCCTGAACAGCGTGCACCTTCTCTTCAATGGCTTCGTAAGCTCCCTCAAGTACAACTGGACCTTCAGGCAACTTGCCCAAAAGGCTACGGTATGTCATGTCTGTTTCATACTCGTCACGCTCAAGACCAACCTAATAAAGAGTACAATGAAATACTTTTTAAACAAGAAATCGCACTATAAAAGGGTGAGGTCCTCCCATGTCCGACACCTTTCAAAATTCAAATTTTGAACTAAAAGACCAGTTTAACTTCCATATGAGCGATACAAAGAAATTCATAACCACAAATAAACAAATATTCATAATAAATTCTTACATGATTTTACAGTCGTTTTATTTCTTTCTTTGCTTCTATAAGAAAGTTCCTTGAAATTTTGTAGCATTTTCGGTCAGCTCTTCATACCTTCTATCAATTACAGCAAAAAGCATATTTCGTCGAAACTTAGCAGATTTCGCAATTTGCTTGTGTTTCGTTTTACCGTTACTGTAATATACTTTGTATATAGTTTGATTATAATTCCCTTCTGTTTGAAACATAAAATAATTAACAAAAACTAATGATACTGAAGTAAGTATTTATTCCGTTCATATATTACGTGAAACAACTTTGCACATGAATCGTCCACTTGTTTCATGCCGTGTCTCTTTGGAGGTTGAGTAACAACTGAAGTCTAAGATCATCTTGCAGAAGTAAAATATACCTACCAGAAGTAAAATAATCGTTAGCTAAATCAAGGCCTCTGCAAATGGAGATGTCATACCTGGTATCTGGAGCTTTGGATTCTAGGCAAACAGGTAATAAGGCCAACCCATTTATGAAGTTCATCCAGGAGGTGTTCCCGGACACGTTCAGTTGGTGGCTGCATGAACAATACTTGATTCTGGATGCGAATCTCATGGCGAGAGATCTAAAAAAGTTAGGTAAAGTGCTTTAGAATCTGTACACAGTAAGCAAAAGTCCTAACATTTCACTAAAACTGACCAAAAGCCCCGAGAAAAAAATACCTGGCATTAAGTCTAAATACAAAATGTACAGTTGCAAGCAAGATGATTCAATAGGTTTTGGTTTGTGTCTTATAGAGTTAAAATATTTTCCACGAAACACCAGCAGGCTTTCAAGCACACCCAGGTGAAAAAGTAGGACCAAAATTATTTTAAAAGTATGACAAAACAAGGATTTCGAGGGGAAAAGTAGGAGAAAAGTAGGACAACCGAGGGCTTAAAAGAAGGACTAACAATGCAGCCTTTTGCACAGATCTTTGAAGAAGTATTGATGAGCTGCTTTTAGTCTGCCTGTGACTCGTTTCACTGCTGGTATGAGTGTGAGCCATCTGGACTGGATATGCCAGATGAACATTTGTTCGTCAGGATATCTTCCTTGCCACATGTGGTCCAGGCTTTAACCCTGAACACCTGCAAGGCTTACTCCCTATTCCTGCATGGTTTAACCTTGCACATTTTGTTGAAATTGCGGTATATAAAAAGTAGGAAAAAGTAGGAAATAGTAGGAATTTCAAGACAAAAGTAGGAATACTAGGAGAAGGGTAAAAAAGTAGGAAATAGTAGGAAAAGTAGGATCACTTGAAAGCCTGCACCAGGGTTATTCCAGGAGAAAAGGGTATCAACTATTTTTCCAGGAAATTTCCAGGACCGTGGCAGGTAATTTCAAAGTTCCTGGAGTTTTCCAGGAAATCTAGGAGTAGTGCAAGCCTTGTAACAATGTGCTTACCACAATGTCAGGGTCTCCGCCTGGTTTGTGTGCCATCATTGAGGTGTCCAAACTGTCGTCCATATGGCGCATACTCTTGTTTCCCTTTAGACATTCAGTCCAGCTCTGGATACCTGCTTGAAGACGGCTGGACAGCTTTTTCTCAACCTGTTGAGATAAACACATAGTTATGGAACACCTCCTAAGATCAAGTAGTGTCAAGCTTAAATAGATTGCCTCGCATTACGAAATTGCAAAGAACACAAACAAATTTCAACGGGATGCTTTTAGATATTTACTAAACCAAGCAAAATAAAATAAAATGTAAATATCGTGTAGTGTTATAAAATGATTTTAATGAAAATTTTAAGTTAAGTGAGAAATTTCGTATATAGTTTTCATTTTAGATACTATTGAAACTAACTATGAAAAAACCTCAGAAAAATTAAACATTTCAGTAAACTAACTGAGGCTGCAAAAGTTAACGTTGTTCAAGGTCATATCATCTGGCATTTCGATGTAGTTTTTGACATTCTCACTAAATTGTGTAAAACACTTAATATTTACTCTTACATTGCGCTTGTAATTAAAAATAAAAACGAGTTACTACTGCTTAGTAAAAACAAGATTTTAAAAAATAGTTCTATGTCATTTTTGAAGGGTTTGTTGGAATATCAACAAGACTAACAGACAAATAACAAAGTTGTCAAGATTCACAAAGAAAAGAGAAATTCCTTGAGTTTACTGCAAAGTGATGAAATGCTTTCACAATCTTTGACGTTTTTACTTAACAAATTAGTTAGTTCTACATGGAAATATATAAAATAATTTGGACGTCCTAGTATTATAGGAACGAACTTTGCTTGTTAACACAAACATAGATTTGAAAGAGTTTGGAAGCAAGTTTTGAGTGAAAAGAAACTGAGTCAGGCTGACACATCCACTTACCTGTTGATCAAGAGTAGCAACCCATTTTGGCAGGTTTGAGTATGAATGCAAGTTCAACTCGTCTACTGCCTTCTGAACTTTCGCAAGTACATCTCTGAACATCTGGTTGGTGTACGCACAGTTCTCTAGGGACCGAACTTCGATGTCAATGTTCTCAACACTGCTAAGCAAATCATCCACCTAAAAGTTAAAGTGCCAAAACGTTTGTATAAAGAAACAGAAGAGTACTGTACTGCCATTTTACTTCCACTAATGGTAAAATTGAAACTTGAAATGTTGAACAAACCTTCTCCTGGTAGTTGAAGACAGACTCTGCCAACCTCTGAACATATGGGTCCAATTTGTAGGATTCCCATACAAGGCCAATACCCTGCAGGGTAAATAAAATGTTGCACTTACAACGATTATAATTATATGTCTTTATAACAGCTACTGCCTTTAAAACGAAGAACTAATATTTCTTTATGATAACTGAATGTAGAAGGTGTCGAAAATATACATTGAAACCTCCCTAGGTCAGAAACCTTCGGAACTGCCCTTAACTGTTCATCTTAGAGAGATATCCATATAGAGACTTAAAATACAGAAAACGACTACATGAGAAAACTGCAGGGACCAAGATTTGGTGTCCAATTTATAAAGATGTTCGTCTTATCTTGGTGATAATCTTGAGAAGTTTCACTGTAAGTTCATCAAAAGTATTTCTAACGCTGTGGGCTATCATTGAAGCAATGAATTACAAGATCTTGATAAAGTTGAAAAGCTTTGCCTGTCACACCGCCTTCTTCATTTGGAGGAAAACCCAAGTAACAAGATCTAACGGCACTACTAATAAACATTATTAGACAACAAGGTTAAAGTATTTCTAACACTTTCACAAGTTGTAAAAGTAATGAAAACGCAGACTATTTATCTCATCTAGTATCTGTACATATTAGTCACACAGATGTCTAGGAGTTTCATCCACGAGGCCATGTTCCCTAAAAGCTGATTGCTCACACCACGTAAAGCACACTGCCTAACACTTTAGGCAGTGAAAATATTTGAACAACTTTTAGTTGAATAAAAAAGTGGTTGTACTTATTTAAAGACACACTGAACAGTTGGTTTTGAAAACAAGCTCCTTTACCTCAGTGATCAAGGCTTGCACTTCTTTTCTAAGCCCAGCAACAAGAGGTGCTATGGAATTCTTCTCTTCCACCTAACGAGTTTAAGAATATAACAGTAGCATTAAAATTATACGTTTGAAGAATGAGGTTTAACAATGAGCAGCAGTTGAACTAATTTCTAGGTGATAACTACTGAACAACAATTATCTATATATTTTCTTTGAATACTGTCTTACACACACCACTTACAGTAATTAGATGTTAGAAAGAAAACGCTTCACAAGCTGAATGCTTAGAAAAATATTCAGAATCACTGGCGCACCTAATCAACGCACATAAAAAAACTTTTTCACCTGTTCTTACTTTCCCAGAGTTATCAAGCTACAGAATGAACTGTTTCTGATTTTAAGAAACTATCCTTAGGACAGCTTAAAAACAACTTATACAGTTATTATCAGGAAAAACTCCCGAAGTACAGTAAGTACAAGCCTCCGTAGCCTTCTCATTGACGGACTGTTTTATTTGTTTCAATTTCTCTTTTTTTTTCGTTTTCAATTTGTGTGTGTAATTTCTATCTTTCACATTTCTTATTAATCAATTTGAGTACTTTTATTACTTCTAGTCAGTATCTCATATCAACTTGAGCTCCACCCTGTGTTTTTTCCCTGCCCCTATGGCAAATTTTTTAAATTAATAATGAAAGAAAGAGTTAACAAATATGTTATTAATTTGGCAGTACTACATGAATGTACCTTTTCGCAAGTTCTCTCATATGTTCTCACGCTTTCAATGAGTGAGATGGCAAATGGATAAAGCTGGTTGGCTTGATGGGCCTTGTTGACAATTGCCAAAGGAACACGGAATCCAAGCCACTTCAGATTTCTCACCTGTCAAAAAAATTTCATAACATTTAAAAAACCAAAGCTACATAAAGTGTAAAGAGCCCTGTTACTAAAAACTCTGATTAATTTAGCCCATGGATTAATAAAAATTTCAAATTGTAGTTTTTTTTTAATAAAATTTGCAATACTTTTAAAAGAAATCCTTTCCAGTTCTATCTACAAAAAAAGCATTTCAGCCCCAAATTTCCAGCCCATGTCAAGCTATATTGTATGTTTATACAGGCTATAAGTGGAACAAAATCTTTCTGGGCCATCAAGATTTGTCACTTACAAAGGGCATAGACACAAATTTTTTACAAGATACAGTATATTAAAGCACTTTCATACTATTCACTTTAATTACAGTTTAACATCATACTTTTTGTTCTGATAAACAAAACGTCTACACAACATTAACACCAGAGCCACTGACATCAGCAGAAACTAAATTTCATTTTAAATTGTTCGCTTAAACTTGGTTTTTGCTGAAATAATGTTATCTCTAGCAGTTTTTATCAAAAGGGGAGTGCTGCGAGTAGTTTCAATATTCTTGTAGTTATGGCTATGTTTTATGCAATTTCTTTGCTGGAAGAGTTCCTTAAAGAAAAAACTTAACTTAGATTTCTATCATAATTAATATAAGCAATGTCATCTGTGAATCAGGTATAACCTAATTGTCCAAAGCATTTAAGATTCAAGGATTCTATCAACTGTTCATGAGCGCCATTGCATTACTGGCAGCTTATCGCGCAGTAACGATGAAAAACTGATAAAAGAGCATTGCCTGCCCCATGAAACATTACCAAAATATTCGCTACCTTGATGAATACTTTCTGCAATAAAAAATTTGACATCCAGCTATATGCAAATTCCCAAAAACCTTCAGCGAAAAAGCCAGCAAACACATGGCAAGCAATACTGCCACAGGTCATAAGCACTTTGGGCTCAAAATCATCTTTACATCATGCCACTCAAATCTCGGCTGAAAACAGAATTAGGATGCTGTGAGCTTTCCCTATAAGCAATCATTTTTAGGGTTTGAAAAAATCATACATAGGCCTTGGACTGCCTCCCTCCCTGCATAACTATGTCTTGTTAGCTTGTGAAATGATGAGAAAAAAACACATCTCCTTACTTCTTTTGATAAGGTGATTATTTCAGGTAGAAAGTTCACTTTCAGCTTCAGCACTGAGCCCCTTCCACCTCCTCTGGCACGCTGACTTTCAATGGTGAAGATCCGCCCAGATACACCCAGGTTTCTCTGTTGAACCTGCAGTAAAGCACAAATAATTTAGTGTGCCTTACTTAGTTGCTTAGCCATTTAGTTTCTCACCTGAATGCAGTCAATTTGACCTGCAAAACTATCACTGTTCTTTTCTGCTAATTATTCATAAATCTTAACTTTTCTTTTACAATAAAAATTAAAACCATAATATTGCTGCTCCACCCTGATGTACTCTAAGAAATGAAAGAAACTTATTAACTCTTTTGCCCAATATGTGCCATATATTATTTGCAAACATTAGCATAGAGAAACACAACTTACTAAGTAAACTCTTTTAGCCCCAAATATGCCTTATAATTATAAGTTTCCTTGCAGACACTTGAGATACTGTACTAAGATAAAATCTATAAAAAGTTTTATGGTTTTCACACATTAAAATTTAAAATTTAAAAATGCATTGCTGTTTCGACTTCACTTGTGGAAGGCTTCATCATTCTTTTATAGATTTCATCTTTTTAACTTTAGATACCAGATCTCGTTATAATAAGAAGTTAAACATCAAGTTTGAGATAAGAGTTTGAAAATCCACAGGCTTTTGACTCAGTCTCAGAGTCTTCACCAAGATTGTACTCAAACAGATGTCTACTGTCCTACAATGTTTTGCTAAATTCTACCATCTAGAAGGTTCCCATACTTTTCATGTTACCACTTCAATAGAGAACATTGCTTTCCATTCTTTCAAGACTTCATTATGTTTGATTTGTCATTTACTCATTGCTAAACATCTTATTTTGTGAGTAATGCAAAAATTTAGTTGTAAACAAAACAGTTCATCAACGCTTCTTGAAATAAAACGATGCAGACATTGTTCTGACCTTTCTTGACCAATCATCAAACAATTCCTGGGTATTGAGTTTTTGTCTGAAGCTATCTCCGTCAGCCTTCAGTCGCTGACCCTCAACATGATTCTCCCAGCCTTTACCAAGCACATCTTCAACACGCCTCATATATGCTGACAGCTGACGGTCGATCTGATGTTAAGATGACAGCATAGAATCATAAGCAGCTCAGTTGGGTGTTTGTGTAAAAAACTTTACTCACTAAAAATAATTATTTCCTGGTTTCTTGTCAGCACCAGAATTGCAAAAAGCAGCCCTGAAATTTTTTTATAAGTGACAAAAAAATAAAGGTGAAATACAATTTTCAACATTGATTTGAAATATTTTCCTGAAGCAAATGATTAGAGGTGCACTTTTTAAGAATACTCCACCATGAACTGAAAGTGATTGAAAACACGAATTCATATTTCAAAACTGAAAACATGTTTTGAAATGCCAAAAAAATAAATAGTTTTTTTCTTTTCTTGCTCACCTTGAATTTAATTATTGTTTATTGTTGTTGCAAACAAAATCACATTTCTTCCAGAATAACAGTGTTCAAAAATACATATCATAATAAGTTGTCTCATTCATCCAAAGTAGAACTTTTGTTTCCCTTCCTTAGTCCTTTAGTAATCAAAATAATATTATACTGTATTTTGCTTCAACACAATGTCATTTTGCTATTAAAAAATAGAAAGTGCTACAATTAAGAAAGGCATACAGAGGAACAAGCTGTGTCGAGTTTTCACGCACAATCATTTTGTAAAATGACCTGAGCCAGAATTTTTTTTTGTTACAGGGCCTTGGGAAGAGCTTACCAAGAAATTAGATTTAAGCAATGAATAAAGAAGCTAGAAGTTACCTGTCGTGCCCAGATGATTGAGCCTGACACAGGCGGTAGATCCCTGACTTTGCTCATCTTGCAGGCCTTACTGTAAGGATACTGAACCTGAAGTAGACACAACACTCAATTCTCAGCAAACATTCAGCCTGTGTACTCTGATTTACTAAAAGCAAAAGTAATTACCTATATACAGCACTGCTCCAAAGTATTGACCCATTGGGACGCGTTCAAACTGCGTTCGCCGCCATTTTGTTTTTCACGGTACCACCGAGGTCGACCGAAAACCGCAACCGCAGTTTGAACGAAAGCGACCAAAGACCGCGATAAAAAAAAACCACTTGACTCAGCGCGTGAGCCGTGAGTTAACTGAATCTGCCATTTATATTTTTTTGATGCTGTTTTTATTTTTCGATTCTTGTACTTCAGAAGCCTCAACTAACCTCCACGATGAAAAGACAAACAGATTTAACTCTTCCAATTCAGTGTAAAAAATAATCTTAATGAAAAAAATATCAGACAAACACACTGACTATTTTAAAAGTTCGGTGTGAAAAGATCGAGAGGCATGTGGAACGTATGTTTCCCTCGATTGCAATCGTTTTTAGAGTTTAGACGCTCTTTTCATTATGAGTTGAACTTAAGTATAATTCTAAAACAGTTTAAATTATATTAAGCACTGTTCCAGAAACGTCTTTTTATTTCTTCTGGTAGCAACAGGAGCATTTAGAAACGACTTCTGACAGATTTTAACATGTTAACAGTATCACGCTGAAAT
>JAOBAT010146961.1:0-33682 GCA_026413305.1 Hydrozoanthus tunicans
AACCGTAGGCCCAGTCTCTCGATCTCCTATCGAGGGACTTAAAAGAACCCACAACACTTGTCGACAAAGAGTAGGGTCATCCCGGTGTTGTGGTCTGTCTCTTCTACTAACTGAGGGCAACTGTTAGGAAGATAGTTGTGAGCCGTGTAGAGCGGACTGTCTAAGACCCTCAATACCACATTCAATTAAGCGCTTTGAGCATGTACCTATGGAAAGGCGCTATATAAATGCTAATTATTATTATTATCGATATTTCAGCATTGCCAGCTGGCTACAACTACAACCAAAAAGATGCCTCTTGCTCTCCTATCCCACCTGTTACCAATAAAGGTGAATTGTTTTGGGGACATTGGTCCTAGCTCCATCAAATAGACCACGTGATCTGAACTGGGTAAACAAATTAGATAGCGGCGAACAGTAGTATAATGATGCAGGAAGAAGGTTCTTTGGACAAAATTATTGCGTCATTTGCTTCGTCTTTTAGGTAATGAGATCATAAAACACTTCAAAAGGTTTGTTTCACCTGAGGCAGACAGATTTTTACATTTTACAAATTTCTTATACTTCGGAAATCTATGAAATGAAAAACTATCTGTTACCGTTAACGTTTAAAACACAGCTATAAGGACCTTTTTGCATTATTGCCCCTCTCGGTGTTATGTTCACCCAGTTCTGATCCTCTGATGTAAACAGGTTGGTTTTTATCCACGATTATGCAAATGAGTCGACCTGTACATTTACCCACAATTCCTAGCGCATAAACGTCTAAAATTACCCATAAAAGCGTATAGTGACAATATGTATGTAAGCCTCAAATATGACACACACAGTGTTGTCAATACAAGAAAGCTTAAGAGTTTTACCAACTGCCACCTTCCCTGAGTTTCTTTTAGCGGTGCAAAGTTCGCAATGCATTGTGGTGATACGCGCAGTCAGCCGCCATGTTTCTCGGAATTGAATAGTCAATTAGCTTGCGAACAGTTTAGAGCCCTAAAAAGTATATCCGCCCTTTTGCGTCTTAGCCCGCAGCGATTCTAATAAAAGCTCTATTCTACGTATGCAGCTCTTTGTTAACGCATGCGTATTTCTTCTTGCCTTCCAGACCAATACCAAAGCAACAGAGTCCCATGTCAAATCCAACGGGTAGGCTTCGTAGGATAACAAAAACATAACGCTCACATGCAAAAAAGTATTAGAAATTTAAATCCACACGCGATATGTACTCACTCAAACACGCCTGTAAATAAGCTAAATCCTGAATTTCTCGAGTATAAAAGACTCATTCGGCCGGCGCTTATCTCCAGTTTCCAAAATGCAGGACAGATTAGAGTTTTTGACTCCCCCTAGATGTAGACTTAACACTTATCTATCGCAGGTTGGCTCTCAGCAGAACTGGTAATCGTTTATACAGCTGAGTTGTCAAGTGGAACAAGTTAGATAAAGAGTCTTGTGCAAAGACGCAACACAGTGGTCTAACCGAGGCTCGAACTCGCGACCCTAGGGTTACAATCGCAAATTGAACACGCTAACCGCTAGGCCACTGCGCCGCCGACAAACACGCCTGTACGGACACATAAATGCGCTCTTACTCAACATACTTACCGATAGTAAGGCCTTCACTCGGAAATCTCAGATACAAAGCCTGGCGCACAAACCGAGTGTAGCGAGGTTTATACCACAAGACAGAGATCTATAAGGTTTCTCCGCTAAGAAAGAGAAAACGAGGTTAATTAGTTATGGTTTTTCAGTTTCAGTTAGAAATTTAAAGGAAAAAACTAAATATAATAGAGTGTTGAAATGAAAAAAAGGTTTATGATATCGCGAGAGTTATCAAATAATTCTGCCACCTCTGCAGCCAATCAGATTGCTTGATTCTGTCTGGCCATATAATAACAACGAATAGACACCTGCACATACACGCACAGAAAGTGATGCACGCAGACATGCATAATCATGCCCACGCAAACGCGCGCGTGAATGAACACACACAAACACGCACGCGCATACTCCTGATCATGCAAACGTTTTCGCATAACGTGTTCGTTTGTTGTTACGTCATAAAACCAGAGCTTGCTATATTGAGGCGAGCCTCCCCCTCTCCCCCCCCCCCTTGCTCACGCAACTTTGAGCTAAGCGAACTGCACAATAAAAGCCCGTGTAAGAACCTACATTTGTCAAGGTTTGGCAAAACAGTTTCTTACATTTTTTGGGTAGTTCTTAGTAGTTCTATGGAGGAGACACGGTTGTTGATAACTATAAAAGGGTAAAGAATATTTTTTGTCCTGTCCTAATGGATTTCATAGGATATACTGAATGAAGTCGGCGGGGCAGTGGCCGAGCGGTAAGCGTTGCGTGTTCGACTCGTAATCCTAGGGTCGCGAGTTCAAGTCCCGGTCAGACCACTGTGTTGTGTCCTTGAACAAGACACTTTACCTAACTTTGTTCCATCGGTTCAGCTGTATAAATAAGTACCATTTCTGCTAGGGGCTAACCTGTGATAGATTAGTGTTCTGTCCAGGTGGGGTCAAAGATTTTTTATCCGCTTAATACTACAGAAACCAGAGAATACATTACATGTGACAGACATCTTTTGAATTCTTGTTTTGATGGTTAACTTTTGCATTAAGAGTCAACAAAGAAATCTTAGCTTTTGGATGTGAAGTGTCTTTTTTATGTTTGTAAACAACTTATACTCAATGGAAACAGTTGGTCACCTCAGATTACTTTAGGCGAGCTTTATTCATTCGCCAAGGATTTTCGATTTGCAAGCCCTGCATCTACAGAACTGTTTGTTTTTTCTGTTTTCAGTCATTTTCACCTATAACAGAGTCACAGTACAATATGAAAAGAGCAACCAATGAGTTCGAAATATGGAGGAATGCAGGAAAGAAACCAGGTATCTTGTTTTTGATTGGTCATAATTCCGCCTCGTTAAAATTTATAGTAAAATAGGTAAAAAATAGTATTTGTGATTTTTAAAACTTAACGTTTTCGATCTTAACAGATCATCTTAGCAGATCATCTTAAGATGACTATTTTTTACCTATTTTACTATAAAAATTTGTTTTTGATTGGTTTAGCAAATTTTAAAAAGTGGTGCGTTTATATAGCGCCTTAGCTTTTCCCTATCAATGCTCTAGTTAATGCGCTGCTTTATAATGATCAGTTTACCCCAGAGGACCGGAAGCTTATATAGGCGCCTCAGGCAGCCGCATCAAAGCGGTTCATGTATAATGGTACTCATTTATTTTACCGGCCCCAAAATGATGGAAAGCGGGAAAGAAGGTCACCCAAGTATTCAGTCTCAAAAACGCCGGGGATCGAACCGGGGACCTTAGGATTGGGAGGAAGAGATCTTACCACTGCGCCAACCCTTAACATGATTGAAAATGAAAGATCTGAAGCAGTTTCCGCGAAATGTATATTTTTTAAACGCATGGGATCTTCATCCATTGCTAGTGCTTTTCTTCCTTCGATCTTCAATTATGGCTTCATTAGAAAAAAACAGTACATGGGTAGGACACATAATGCCTACAAACAGCTAAAGATAGTCAAGGCTGACAGTGTTGATGGCCCAGGGGGAGAGGGGTACTACGGGGTTAAAATGGTAGCGATAAACTTTGAAAAAATTCCCCAAGACATTGAAAATCTTCCACCATAACAAATATACTTTCTTCCTTTTGTCTTCTCTTCACCGCTCTGAAATGTCATTTTTTTTGTATTAGTGTCCTCGCCACAAAGCTGGCGAGTCTATCAATGCCAGTCTGCCTGTCGTTTACATTGCATCGTCGAAATGTCATAGATGTGGGATCCGTCTTTGTCGATTTAAGATTCTGTGTTTTTTTTTTCTTTTTCTTTCTTTTCTCCTCGAGTGCTTAGTCTCTCAGTCCTCTAATAATCTCCACTCACCAATTGAAAAATGACATTTTTCCTTCGAAAGCTAGTGGGTTGGTTTCAACGTGCATGTCTCGCCAAACGTAATATGCAGTAAAGAAAGGCGAGCAAATAATAGGATGTTCGCCAAGGACTTAACCTGATTTGTTTTCACTTTTTGTTCAGTACGCACGTTTACTAA
This sequence comes from Hydrozoanthus tunicans, assembly GCA_026413305.1. Lineage (NCBI taxonomy): Eukaryota > Metazoa > Cnidaria > Anthozoa > Zoantharia > Hydrozoanthidae > Hydrozoanthus > Hydrozoanthus tunicans. Next base: position 4,076 of record JAOBAT010146961.1, read on the forward strand.
ACAAAGGACTGCAAGCAGTCTATTAGCTTCGCGTTTTTCATCCCTAAAAAGTACCGGGCTCTTGGTTTACCGAATTGACTTTATTTTTTGTATGATTGTATCTTTTCTGATGTTTACACCGTGTTTAAATAAATAAAGATGATGATGATGATGATGATAATGACTGTCATACCTACCAACCCAGAATAGGGGGTAACCCCCGCAGGGGGGGGGGACGAGTGACATTTGTGCGGAAAAGCTGGTTTTTCGTTTTCGCTGTTCTAAAAACGCGTAGTAGACATTGGAGTATATTCAACATTTATTCCACAAACGCCCGTTGGATACGAGATGATATATCAATAACCAAAATGGCGCTTTTATTTCTAATCATCTCATATCCAACAAGCGCAAATGGAATAACACTTTTAATAAGCTTCTTGAGTTTCCGAAACCGATTTTACAAAATGACGGCTAAGTTATGTATAAGATCCCGAAAGTAATGTCCCCTCCCCAGAAAGAAACGGCTACCCGAAAGAAACGGCCCCCTTTTGCCTGTAAAATTGGCATTTAACGGTGTCGTTACTTTCAGAATTTTACGGTAGTCTGTATTGTTTACTCATATTGTTCATCGGGTTAGGTAACATTGTAGAAATATGAATATCAGTGGCATCGACTTTTAAATTTCATAATATGTTCAACAATCTAACAAGTTGTCATTGACAAAGGACTCTGGATGGAGCCCGAAAGCTCTGTGATCGTCAAAAAACTTATAACATTGGTGAAATCAAGAATAATCTAAATTATTCATTGTACGTGCCCTCTTTTTCTGAGACCGTTTCGAGTTAGAAACGTTTTTTACCTGTCCGAAAATAACGGCTACCCAAAAGTAACGGCCTCTATTGCTGGCGAAATTAATCCGAAAGAAAGGGCCCTCAGTTACTTTTGAAATTCTACTGTATGTTTATTTTTTTGTATTCTTTTGCTTACTTAGCAGATGAACATCTTCCTAACATTGAAATGGCACAAGAGAGAAAGTCAGAGAGAAAACAAGAGAGAGTCAAAAGTCCCTCAAAGGTTTCTTCTTTGATTTTTATATAATAAGTTAACATCAGCGATGGTAACAAACCACCATGAATCATGTCCTATGCTAGAAATAACACAAATAACAAGAGTCAACTTTTAAGAGACCAAGCTAGCGCGCGAGGGCATCATGTATGGACCCGGGGGGGGGGGGCTACTTCGGGGTCGAAAGGGTAGGGATGACCGTCGGAAAAGCCCCCAAACTACCCTAAAAAATACCAAGGGATAAGCCCCCAAACTACCCTAAAAAATACCTTTCGACTTTACAATTACCCTAAAAAATACCAACTGAAAGCTGAAGTTTTCCCTGGGTAGCTAGCGGGTCGGCACTAAGTCCCCTCGTGTTACACTTAACGTGATATGCAGTAAATAAAAGCGCGCACGTAATCAAGGACGTTCGCCGAAGGACTATTGTCTTTACTTCTTGTTCAGTAGGCATATTTGCTAAAACACGGGACTGCAAGCAGACTAATACCTTCACGTTTTAAACCCTAAAAAATACCAGGCTCTTGGTTTAACACAGGATTTTATTCAACAACCCCTAAAAAATACTGGACTGGCAATTTTTACCCCTAAAAAAATACGACGGTCATACCTACTATCCCAATATAGGGAGAACCCCCCCCCCCTCCCGGTGTGGACTGAGTGTTGCAGGGTTTATGCCACAAATTTCCCAGTAAAGATCAAGCGAGTGTCCTAATTCAAACTGTTCTTGTTTGTATGTGTGGTTTAAATTGAATAGAAACTAAGCCTAAGTTATTGAAATATGTACACGAACATTGTAAGAAACTAACTTCAGGGCAGTTATACTCGTTTAGCGTATAATTTGAGGCAATGACTGAAGTGCCGAAATCATCTTTTACTTATTCTGTATTGTTAAGTTAATTAGGTTCGAAGCTCAGTCAAGTTTTAAAAAACTGATGACTAGCTATCAAGCCCGAGCCTCAGCTTGTTCTTGAATTGTTCTTAAGTTTTGGCCAATCTGAGCCTCGTTGTCCTCATAAAGTTGTTCGAATTCTTATAAAGAAAAGCGTGCGTTAGAAGAACATACACTAATTAACGGCATTGTAGCTGGGTAGTTTATAGGTATATGTTGTAAGCAGCCTGAACAAATTCCAAGTCTTGCTTATCAGTTTTCGCTTCATTTTGGTTTTACACAGACAAATGTTCCTCTTTGTATGACGAAAGAAGCAGCTAGCAATTTCAACAAATGGATCAAGAAATCTACTGCCCGAGGTTTGAATGTTTTTGAATTGTGTCATTGTGTATCTTATATCCATCAATATTCTTGGGTTGCAACCATTCCCTAGAGGCACCAAAAACAAAAGATGAAGCGGCCATGTTGGCGCTCCAAACAAAAGAAATGATCAAAATTCTTTTATTCAAGAGCACCAACATGGCCGCCATGACTTCACGTGAAAACCACCAATTGTGTTATAAGATTTCGGCAGTCCTGCTCTTCAGTGCTGGTGATATCAAATCATTAGTAATTAAACTAAGCTCGTGTGGTGTAAGGGGTTTCATCATTGAATTTTTAAACAACAACAACGAATCTCGCTCGCTGATTGGTCGAGAGAGTGAGAAAACTATATCTGTAAGAGAGTACATAGACACGCTTTTCAAAGTGTCGCACAACACTAAATTAGCTGCCGTATATTTATTGTGATCTAGTAACAACATACAAATTGAAATATGAATGAAATTTTGTTCAGATAGGAAAATTGTCGTGGATCTTATGGATGCAGGAGACAGGGGATATCTAAATGAGGTGAGCAATTGATGTATTACAATCAATTTGGTATCAGTACTTTTGTTTCTGTGCTGTTATAGACCCAATGCATAAATGCTGGCGATTTTAATATTCTTTTATCTGTATTCAACATAGTCCCAATAGCCTCGTTTCGGGTAACATATTCTTTTGAAAGTTTATCTCAAGAACGACGCGAGTAATAATAATAATAACAATAATAATAAACTTTATTTACGTGTCAAAGTATTTAGCTTGAGGTAGCTAATTGGGGACACGTTTAAACAAATACGATTACAATTAAAAATCCCAACTGTTCGGAGGAAGACCAGTTGGCTATTTACAAGCGTGGTAGATTTAACTCTGGGATCACCGAAGCCAAATCCTGTCAGTGGCCAGAGTGGGATTTGAACCCGGGACAACCGCATGCAAATCCGGCACCCTAACCACTGAGCCACGCTGCCTCTAGTTGGGCTAATTGGGCTAATTTGAATGAAGACAGAACATTTTTAAAACCGCCGCCGTTTTTATAAGCTTAGATTTTAAATCATCTTATTGTATGAGTATACCTGTTGTATTTCTACCTGGTTTCTTTATTCTGTAGGGCGGCAGTTTACAAAATTATTTCTTCTGTCTCCATTCAAATTAGCTCTACCAACATTGGGTAACATATTCTTTTGAAAGCTTTTAAGCTTTTGAGGGGTTAATTTAAATAGAGACAAAGGGTAATAAAAACTGACGTCATTAAAGAGAAGTTCTATGATGGTAAGAGGTTTGAAGATCTGAACCGTGACGTTTCGGCTGCCTGGCGTTTTTTTTAACGATGAAAACACACGCATGGCATAGCGTTGCCGCCATCTTGGATTTCACGGTTCGCTCGCTCCCAATACCGCTCGGTCACAAAATCCAATATGGCGGCAAGCAGCAGCGCTTTTCCGAGCTAATGATAAGCATCCAACCGCCTGCAAGCAGGCTTCAGAAAGATTTTAGAAACGACGAATGACTATGAGGTGCTCCCAAAATTATGCAAAAAAATAATCACCTGCGGATTGCTTTAATGATATTTAAATTGTCTTCAAGTAATTTTTAGAAAACGAAAATACTTTATATGTATTCAGTTATCTCTGATCTCAGTTACACTATAGGTTGTAATTGTAGCAGCACTGCGAAAATAATAGTATTTGACTGAACCTTCAAACTCCCCGCCTCAATTAGCACTGATGCTAAATAACACACAGGCCATTTTCATTCTAATTCACTTTGATTTTGTCAATAAATGAATGAATGAAGGGATGAATAAGCGAATGAATGAAGGAAGAAAAGAACGAATGAGTGAACGAATGAATGAATGTACGAAGGAATGAGAAAGTGAATGAATGAATAAGTGAATGAATGAACGAATGTATGAACGACTGAATAAACGAATTATTGATTGAATGAATATACGAATGATTAAAAGAATGAATATGTGAAAGAATGGATTGATAAACTAATTAACTAATAAAGAAAGGAACGAAGAAATGAATGAGTAAACGAATGAAAGAGCGTTTGAATGAATAAATTAATAAATGAATGATCAAGTGAGTGATTGAAGAAAGGAAAGAATGAATAATTGAATCAATAAATGAATGAATGATGAATAAATGAATGAATGAATGAATGAATGAAAAAGAACTTTTTATCGTTTATTTCCTTAACAAAAACGTTGTCTTATTTTTGTTTCGTTTTAACCCTTTCATTGTATCATGTTTTAATAGTTTCTGCCTTGACATCAACTGTATCACAAAACGTAGGTTGGTGCTAAACCGATTCTTTTTTTATTGGTAGTTCCTGGAGACAACTGTTCATCCAAGTGCGATTGGTTCCATGCAGGAATGGTTCCGAAAATGTGAAAACGAAGGTTGGTGTCATTCTACTCTGCCACCAGGGCTGAGTTGTTCAAAGACGGTTTAGCTTTAAATTTTTTCCCTACGGAAAGATATTACGGTTCTTATGAAATATACAATTCCTTTGTTTTTTCATATATTTACTCTGCTTTCACTGTAAAACAAATTACAGATACAAAACTTATAAAGTGAGGTGGATTATGTAAAAGAATCTTGTCAACTCAGAGTTCAAAGGCTGGTTAAGTTTTACCGTGTTCATGGGTTAAGCCAAAATTCAAGCAGTGATTTCTTCTTTAAGGAAACATTTTTGGTTCTTTCAAAGTACTGCTTAGATTAACCACGGAAAGAAACTTGTCAGTTCCAAAATTACAACTCAAATCAGCCTCTGTAATGGTGAAAACAAGACTGTAGGTCAGAAACTTAATCCTGAGTTAGAAACTGCGAGATTTTTTAAGCTCATTCGATATGTATGATGTCACTTGTCTTAAAAGGTTGGAGATCAATCTCACTTTGATCAAAATACTCACATGTTCACTGCAAACGCTAGTGTAGAGCAGCTTGGAGTCCTTTCAAACCATGTGCATCATAAATCGCAGTGGTATATTTTGAATTCAGTATGTGCACTAAATATACTCTTAAGCACTTTTATTCATTTATAATCCAATGGAGTTGTTGGAAAAGTCCTAAGCCCGATTTCCATATAGTTGCAAGGAGTCGCAGCAGCCGTGAAGAGAAAGGTTTTGCGTCTGCCGCGACTGCTGGCGAGTCCTGCGACTTACCGGTTTCCATAAAATCGCAGCTGTCGCAACTGTATTGAGTGAATGGTTCAACCCTGGTAACTGCAATGGTTTCTGGGAAACATTTTGTTGCAGGAGTCGCAACCAAACTTTCGTCCCAGGTTTCCATTAAAATTTTGTGTTGCAGCACTCGCAGCAGTCGCGAAACTCGTGTTGCAGCAGTCGCAGCGATAGAACACGGCCTATTCCTGCGACTCGAGTTGCAAAGGTCTCAACAGTTGCAGCAGTCGCGGGCGCAATAGGTTTCCATATAGTCGCAGCAGTCGCAAGAGTCGTAGAACTACTTTGTTTGCGACTCCTGCCACTGCTGCGACTATATGGAAACCGGGCTTTAGAGTTATAAAAACACCAATGACAAAATGGTTTTAGTAGCACTTTAAATTTGTTGTCATCCCACTATAATATAATTATTGTTGAATAACACGAAGTACTGTACATATGTTTCACTTATGCAAAATTGCAAAAAACATTTGCCAAGTGTTAAAGCTGTATCAATCAACTCTTTTAAAAGTTTTTAAAAAACGGTGTTTGAGATATCTAACTGAAACATTTTTCTGCTCCAGAACGAACTATTGCAATGGATTTCTTAAAATCCGTCTGCAAATTGCCAAATGTTAAAGGGAGTCAAGCGAGACAAAAAGGAGCGGAGTCGACAAAAGCAGCCAGTGATTTCGGCAGCCAAACGACCGAGCAGAGTTATACAAGAACATCAACTGTACGGTACGAGCACAAATTCTATTTTTCTTAAATGACCTGCATGCTCCCCTTAAACATTGTACGTCGAAATTGAAGTTACTTGAAATTTCCTCTATTGAAAAAATTACTAAATTTTGAAATTATTCAATTTGTATATGTTGCTGAAATAGAAAAAAACAAAACAGTAACTGTTTTAATCAGCAGGGTGCCCAAACTATGTGCAACTTCTACCTTACTTACTCACTCGTACACTCGCTCACTCACTTAGTTATATATCTACTTAATTACTCACTCTCTTGTCACTCGCTTACTTACTAATTAATTTAACACTTCCTCATTCATTCAAGCGATTATTTAGTTACGTACTCATCTATTTGTGACTGTAATTAATTATTTACTTTCTATTAACCAATACGAGAGAGTAAGAGAGTACGGGGTAGTAAATAAGATATTACTTTTACAATTACCTACTCACTCATTACCTCACTCACTCGCTCACTTACTAACTTATCTACTCATTTGCTCACTCGTTTACTTACCTACTTACTGCTCACTTGTCTATTTGCTTCATTACCCACTTACGTACTTACTTATTTTCTTACTTACATCAGTTATTCACTTGCTTACCTGCTCGCTTCACTTATTTACTGACTCGCGTATTTACCTATACTTACGTCCCTTGCTTACTTACTGACTTATTTACTTGCTGACTTACTTATTTAATTACTCACTCACTCACTTATTTACTTACTACAGACTTAATTAGTTACTTACTTACTTGCTCAATTACGTATTTACGTACTCACTCACTCACTTGTTTACTTACTGCAGACTTAATTAGTTACTTGCTAATTACTTGCTCACTTATTTACTTCCTCACTCACTTGCTCACTTACTTGCCCTTTTATTTAGCGATTTATTTACTTACTGCAGAGTTAATTAGTGACTTAATGTCTTGCTCACTTACTTGTTTACTTTCTCACTCACTTGCTCACTTACTTACTCACTTACTTAGTGATTTATTTACTTACTGCAGAGTTAATTAGTGACTTAATGTCTTGCTCACTTACTTGTTTACTTACTCACTCACTCACTTGCTCACTTACTTACTCGCTTACTTATTCACTTACTGCGGACTTAATTAGTTACTTGCTCACTTGTTTACTTATTCACTTACTCACTTACTTGCTCACTTACTTGTTTACTTACTGCGGACTTAATTAGCTACTTGCTTACTTGCTCACTTACTCACTTACTTACTTGCTCCGGCACTTACTTGCTCACTTACTTATTGACTTACTTACTTACTTTATTACTTAGTTACGCACTTACTCGCTCATTTGCTTACTTACTTACTCACTTACTTAGTGATTTATTTTACTTACTGCAGACTTAATTAGTGACTTAATGTTTTGCTCACTTACTTGTTTACTTACTCACTCACCCACTTGCTCACTTACTTACTCGCTTACTTATTCACTTACTGCGGACTTAATTAGCTACCTTGCTCACTTGTTTACTTATTTACTTACTCACTTACTTGCTCACTTACTTATTTACTTACTGCGGACTTAATTAGCTACTTGCTTACTTGCTCACTTACTTACTCATTTACTTACTTATTCACTTGCTCACTTACTTACTCACTTACTTATTTACTTACTGCGGACTTAATTAGCTATCTGCTTACTTGCTCACTTACTTACTCATTTACTTACTTGTTCACTTATTCACTTACTTTCTCACTTACTTACTTGCTCCGGCACTTACTTGCTCACTTACTTATTGACTTACTTATTTACTTTATTACTTAGTTACGCACTTACTCGCTCACTTGCTCACTTGCTTATTGACTGACTCACCTTCATACTTACTGACTGACTTACTCAGGTATTACATACACATTGTCAAGTACTTTCTTTACTTACCTTTACCTTATTTACCTACTTACTTACTTATTTTTTTGCTTATTTAGTTACTTACTTGCTCTCTAGCTAACCTACTTATTTACTTACTTAGCTACCTACTTACTTACTTACTTATTTACCTACTTACTTACTTAATTACTTACTTTATTTCTTATTTTTTTACTTATTTACTTGCTCTCTAACTTACTTACTTAATTACTTAATTACCTACTTATTTACTTACTTACTTTCTTACTTATTTTTTACTTACTTATTTACCTTCTTACTTACTTACTAACTTACTTACTTACTTACTTATATTACTTACTTACTTACTTACTTACTTACTTATTTTCGTACTTACTTACTTACTTACTCAGACAAATGATAAGTTGATTAAATAGTGTTTTTGTTTTAAGGCCTGTCGTAAGGAATCCTTTTGGAATAGAGGGGAAGAGAACTGTGCTAGCGAAGAAACCTCTTCGTAACAAACCTGGGTTTTCGTACCGTGAAATTAAGAGACATACAAGGCCAAAAGTTGTCCAACCCAAGTTTACTGACTACACACACATCGTAACGAACAAAGGAGCCATGTTCATGCAGCCACACAAGAAACTTGGAGGCCACTTTGAAATTCATCCCGAGTTCAGTGCTTCTTTTATGGTTTAAAAGCGCATTTTTCTGAAGCGATGATAACAAATTGAATTAATTAGATAAAAAATGTGTTTTTCCTCTTTAAAGTTATAAGGCTTACACTGCTCATAACTCTTACCAATTTGAGTCAAACTTTTTACTTGGATTTGGAAATATTTTTATTTTTATTTTGACTGTTCTTTTTATTTTCATTTCTTTTAATAAAAATTTTCTTGAGATATCTAACGAACAAATAGAAGTTGTAGGTAGTATGCCAGCATCTTAAGTTGATTTAATGAGAAAATTAAAGAGGTTCAAAGAAATAAAATACAGGAGTGCGCATTAGATCTAACTTCAGTCAGAACAACCCTGATTTGCGCATGCGCATACTTCCTTATTGCATCTTCAAATAACACGTTCAGTCAGATTTATTTTGACAACTTTACTGTTTATTTCGTAATAAATAATTTTGTTTGAACGTACTTCCTTCTGTGTAATTTACACTACTTTAAATAAATTCACAATAGAAAACAAAACAATGTAGAAATTGTTGAAATGCAGTTGAAAATCGAAACGAAACTGGCAAAAGCAACAGAGTTTCAAAGTTTGGTAACAACAAACACAATTATGTCAAAGCACATTGGCTCTCATAAACTTGGAAAAGTCATTTCCCAAAACAGATCTTGTCAAACTAGAAATAAGTGTGGTTGCTTTGCCTTTGACAGATTAGCTTCGAGCCTTAAACCATTTCATAATCGAATTGTTACGATTAATCGCTTTAAATAACACATTTTTGTATTTGTTCGTATTTGTTTTTAAATAAATAACGCAAACTTTTTTGTTCTCTAGCTAGTTCAGGTTTTGGTGGAGTCCCTAATAAACATTTTTTTGATTGCAGAATCATAGGAATATTCAATTGTATAGCATTATACCGAACAAGTGTTTCTAAAATGCCATCATTATTGATATAGGCTAAGTATGTTTTTTCATACTTAAAGAAGAAAATTTCTGAAAAAAAAGGCTTACACCAGTTTCTAATATAAATCCCTTTACGATAGCTTTGGCCAATTAAAGACCAGAAACTTAAACAAGTTAAAACTTTACGTCTGTTGCAAAAAATAGGCATAAGTATTTGTATTGTTTTTAAATCGATTTTCAATTTAGGAATGTCTTATTATATTTGCGTCCTCTTCCAAGCTTACACACTCTGTCGAACAAACGCTACCGCATGTCTTTCTTCTTTCCACTCCCATATTCCAGGACAGCCAGGCTTCATGACTAGTACATGATGCGTGTAGGTGATCGGCACACAGCCTCTACACTGATTCCCTTTACACTTTGCCACAAGGAGAGATCTGGGCTCACGTTGACGGTTGTGATTCACTTCCCATGAAAATTTACAGGATCCTGTTGGTGATGCTGCAGTGCGCGTGCGCAGAGTTCTGTTAAAACTATTAATAGATTGTCTGCTTTTAGGCATTACAAGCACCATATCTTGTGTTGTTCGAATCTTAACCAGGATGTTTCTTGGCCTGAACTTTTTTGTCAATCCTAAACAATTACCAAGCTGTCGCCAATGATCGTTCCAGTTCTGTGGAGCTGGTCGTGCAAGTGTTCGGCTCGTAAGTGGCAGGACAGCACAACACAAGAATGTTGTTACCTGGGTAGAAGAGAAACAAACGTAGAGTTGGACTTCTTAACCCAACATTTCTGCTTATCAACATAAGATTACTAGTTACGCAGCATGTGCAAAATAAGTCATTTGCTAGTGAGCGAACATTGAAAACTAATAAATCCAAAAAAAACTAGCGAGGACAAAATGTTAAGTTCTCCGAAACTTGTTAGGTTCCTACTAGGAGAATTTGCTGACACGATGTTGTGTGGCGTTGACGACCGGAGATGGGGGGTACTTTGTCTCTCAAAGCAAATAAATCCAAAAAAACTAGCGATGACCAAATGCTAAGTTCTCCGACATTTTTACATTCCTACTATAGGAGAATTTGCTGACTCGATTGTGTGTGCCATTTGGGACCGGATATGGGGGTACTTTGTCATAAATGCTTTTAATTGCAGCAATCAAGTTTCAGTTGGAAGAGAAGCAAGGTTTTTTGAACTATCCTAGATTTGAGTTTAAAAAGCTTAATTTGTCCAAGTTTGTCTGAGAGAAAGAATTGTGACATGTACATATGTAGTGTTAAGATCAAGAGCTGTCAGACGTTTTACGAGGATTTTTTGCAGGTCATAAGTTTTCTTATTGGTTGCTACTAAAAAGTTATTCTTTTTTTGAGATTTCACCAGGAAGATTTAACATTTTTAACCAGAAAGAATAAAACCTTGCCAGGTTAGTACCCTGTTGCCTAAGTCGCACAAAACCTCACCGGGGTAGGAGAAGGAACTTTCCTGACCAGCCTGGTCTGTGAACATGTGTTACGAAGTCTATTAGTGTTACATAGCTATATGAATATTTATATTACACGGGTCAAGTCCCCTGGAATGTTTGATTGTAAACTGCTCAGTTGTAGCCTTGTTCCAATAGATTCTTGTCTATATTGTTTCAACAGTTCACATTTCTTTGACAAAACACCGCAAGTACATAAGGAAAGAGGAAGTCAGTTATTTGCCTCCTGGATATACGGATGTACCTGAGTTTTAACTGAGTCGAATATTTAAGCTTAGTTAGTCTGTGAGAGCTCTGAGCCTCGCTATAACATGTCTTAATAAACATAACCTGAAGAAAAAATGCTACAAACGTTATGTGTAACACAATTCGCTAACCTTAAAGTCTCAAAAATATCTTTAGAAAAACATCCTTTATGCCAAGTAAACCTTACCAAACAGTACAATATAGATGGTTCTAAGTTTGAGTACAAACATGTAAAACAAAACTGAACAAATATTTCTCACCAAGCAAAACAACCTCAGTCACAAACATCATCGACTAAAATGGTTATTACGACTTAACAATCTAGAATCAAATTAAGAACATGTATGTGGAAACGATTACAGGAATACATATCAGGAACTTAAGGTACCAGACTTAACTTTATTTAGTGCCAAAGTAGCCCGAAATTATTTTTAGCCCGAAGAATTGCCAAGCAATTAAGCTATTAAAAAGTGAATGTTTATATTGTTATAGCCAAACTACTTTTAACACCTGGTGATACTGATTGCGGGTACAAGATACTCAACCGCATCTTAGTAGCTTCAGCTTGTAAGAGCTCAGCCTAGGGCCGAATTAAGGTCAACCTGGGTATATAAGCTGACTCACTAGTAATGTGTGTGCTTTCCTTTTTTTTTATTCACTATATCAGTGTAGGATTGGAATGGCGTAGGCGTTTTTAGATATAATCTCAATCGCGACACCAAAATGAAGAATCGTCGTAGAATTATTAACCTTGTGAGCTATGCTCCTGAGCTAAGAATGTGCAAATTTTATTGTTGTATTTGTCTCGTTCCCAGAGCACACATTCCTTATGGCCAGCGCTGGCAATAGGGAACTTGGGCTCTAGGAACGAGATTACTCGGGGAGCTGATTTGCCAGTGAGTCACTATGACACAACAGTTTTTTTTTTTGAGTTTCTTTATATTGTACTTTTTGTTCACATTTTAGCTTTAGGTTTTTGCCTTAGGGTAGGTCTTGTCTTTGGTGGTATTAGCCAAGCCACTTCGTCATTTCCCTTCCGGTTTCCTGCTACTTCGGATTCTTACGTCAGTGAATTAAAACCTACACAGTCATAATTGTTCTTGTTTTCTCTTATAGATAATCCAAAAATAGACTTCCTGTTCTGTGATCACTATCTTTCACAAACTTACAAAACAACTTTAATTTAGTCTCAAAACTAAAATAAATTCTTTTTGAGAGAACCAAGCTCGCATTGTATAGAGTAGTATAGCGACGTAAAAGTTGACGTTAGTCGGTTACCGACAGTGCTGCCAAAATCTTGCCGTTTTGCAGTCATAAAACCGTTATAAATAAGTACAAAAACGTTATAAAACGTTATCCCTCAGTGGCATACATAAATACGAAATGTTAGTCTTAAATGGCCATTTGGAGAGGAAGATTAAGCAAGTTTCGCGAATCAATTTCATCGTCACGCAGGCCCAAATTGTCACTCAAAAGAATTTCTCTCACCCATGACAGGAACAATTCTAAGTCGCTCTGACTATTTCCAGGGGGTAAGATGTGTCATGAATCAGCCTATTTGTCTTGAAACCCATGACATAATCCCAAAAAGTCCCCTAATCAGCTTAGTTTAATGACAAATCATTGTGCATGTTGTGCATTTAATTGTTTTTAAAGTCAAAACAATTTTTAAAATCAGATTAGGTCATAACAACCTTTAAAACGGTGTAATGATTTATCAACACCAACTAATATAAAAAGTCTTAAAAACCTCAAAAGAAAAAACGACTTGTGAATACTAAGTGTTGAAGTAGTTTCTTTCAAATTTTTCCTGATTTTAGAGGTTTAAAACCAAGAAAAGAAAAACAATAGTCTTATGTCAGTCTGCTGTAGATAACGTTTTATTTAAAGTGCGACCAAAACACTTTAAATATCTGAAAAACATCAAATTAAGAAGCTATGATCAACTAACTTTATGAAAGAAAGACAAAATACTGTAAAAATTGGATGGACTTACTAAAATCCAAGAAGGTCTTTCCATTTCGTCTATCACGAGGGAACCCAAGGTGCTGTGTTTCGTTAGCCTCCGACCTGTTATCGTATGAATGAAATCGTCATGTAAACTGCACATTAAATAACAACCCGCCTCATCAGTCGCAAGTAAATAAAAACAAAGAATAAACAAAAGAATGCAATATTGCCTAGCAAGGAAACAATTATAACATTGATATGCCGGGTTATTATTTCAATTTTGAATTTTGGAGTTCCTTTATATGGAAGTAAGAAATTGCTACACGACGCAAGCCGACAGAACAGTAAACGTCTATAGAGAAGAAAGAGAAAAATCGGGCTAGAAACTTCAGGTTTTTTCTATCAACAAGAGAAAGTACTGAACCGAATATCAAATCTAGTTGTGCAAATTGTAAAACATAACTATCAGTAAGTAACTGCAACTTTTTTGAGAAGGTTTCTTAAGCGTGCCAGTTTAATGACAATGTTTGAATAACCCTTGAGTCTGTTCTGCATTGTTACACTCTATATTGTGCTGTGTTTCTGTACGTGCGGCACTAATTAACAAATAATTTTTGGAGTTAAATGTTAAACACTCTGTCATATAAGCCGACAAAAATTTGACGGTTGATAACGCTGTAACTCTCACAACCATGTTTTAACTTCCTATAAAACTGTCGGGGTAAACACTACGCCTACGGTGCGTATGTGTGTTGCGTAAAGTTCACTGGTAGAGCTAATAGTATGAAGCGGTTTTACTATTGTACTTAACCGTGTTGAAAGCAACAAACAATCACAGACAATCGGCGGTTTGATAGAGTTGACCTTCGGTCTTTTACCAGAATCCTCTGTTTCCATGATGATTTTTCTTGTTGTGTAAATAGAATCTATAGGAGATCTCATTGGCTGACTTGCATACGGGAGCAACACGTGGATGAGAAATTAAGGTTTTTTATTACGTACAAGGTGTTTATCCTATTAAGACCTATCGGTTTCAAAGACTTAAGTCTTAATTACTAATTAAGATTAACTTGAACCACTGTTGTTAACGAGTACATTGTTAATTGATAGGAGGTTTGAGACAAGGATTTCTTTGTTTCATGTCTCGAACATGTTTGGATTTGAAAAGGCGGTTTGTTCTTAAATAATCCGAAATTTAGTAATAGTATTGTCCTTCACAACCATTTCATGATCAAACAACATGTTTTCCTAAAATTATTGAACCGTGTTTCTTAGTTTTTCCAAGTTATTTAACTTATAGTTACAGCCTACAAATGAGAAAAGTAAAAACTACTCGAGAGTTACTGCACTCAAAATAAGGTTGACGTATAACAATCAAAGTGTTGTATTTATATCCCCCGCAATGCGTTTTTGCGACTGAAAGCTACATTTTATACAATATCTAACCAGCATAAACTCTACTTCCCGACTTCTAGACCAAGAAATCGTTAGTGGTTTTCATAATATCAATATTTGAAAATCTTTATCTAAATAAGCGTCAAAGTGTATATTTTAAGTATTAAAATGCCTAGACCTCGTTAGGTACTAAGTGAAAATAAATCGTGACTTTCCATTTCGTTTCCCACTAAAGGGGGCACAATATCGCTAGAGGAGTCGTTAAGAGCACCGATTGTGATATCAAAACTCGTTTTAAGATACAGTCATGCTCTTCCTTAGTAACAAGCGCATGGGTTGGAGTTTATATCACTAGAGATAAAACTTTTAAGTTCCTGTAAAACAGTCCTTATCTAGCATCATAGTAGTTTGATGACGGAGTGAAAAACACTCTACAACAGCTAAATTTCAAAAATAAACCTGTGAAAACCGGATAGTTAACGGACGTCTTGCTTATCTAGAACCTCTAGTTACACGAAGTAGTACTTTCAGCATGTCGTGAGTCATTACAGTTTAGTGTTAAAAACAGGAAGCTAACTGAACTGTACGTGTGTGCACGAATATGGCTTTCGTGTTTCAATACTTTCAACTTTGGGTTTTAATGTCATTACTCGGGTAAGTTTAATTAGCTTACAACAAATATCACACGGTTCGACTGCGACGTAAAATTTTTTGTCAGTTAACTCGTCATTGTCATGGTAATAGACGACCCTTTCACGGTTTCTGTCACGCATGCGTACCTTTTGTAGATACAAAAAAGCGAAAATCAATCAACATCAATAAAAAGAGCTCCTAAAAATTAAAACATCTGCAAGTTTTGATCGTCATAGGCCAAAAACTCGGGAATTTCGAAATTTTTACAGATATTTGCTTGTTGGGGGCATGAAGACATTTCTCTGCAAAAATTAGTGATTATCTTTACCGTTTTATCACAATCCCAAACTCGGTAGATAAATCAACTCTAAAGCATCCCTTTAACCAGTAGCAATAACGTTCTGCTTATTGGTTTAGGAAAATTTTTGACAAAAACCGTGAATGGGCCTATAAAAAATGAACAAAAATTTCTTTTGCAGACGTTTGATTATTATGTCGTCATGCAACGTCCCAAGGAAGGAAAGCGTTGCGTGACGTCACAAAAAGAAAAGACTGCAAAGGAGACTCCAAAAAATTGGTTAATGAGCACAGTGAAAGTTTAATTACCACAACTGTAAAAAAAGTGAGTGTTATGATTATTTTTGAGGAATGCATGTAGTTGCCACGGGCAGATGGATATTACAGGCTAATACAAATATTATGTTTCTTCATTAAATACGTGCTTTTTCTTTCGCAGTTCCTGTAAACACCTTAAATTTTAATGCAGTCATTTTCCGATTTTTGATAATGCAGGAAAGCTGTTGTTTTTATACCGTGGTCAGTCTCCACTTAACCAACGCGCTCGATTGAATTGCTTAGATTCTGATTATTTTTTTTTATGGCAGTTGTTGCCCCTGACAACTAGACAACAACAAAAAATGGTAAGGACTTGGCTTGAAATTCTTTTCGTGGGCGGTAATTATCAGATCAATTTAATCATACGCGATTCAAGTAATTTACTATATAGTCATAGATTTAATATTGGTAGCTTATTGAAATCGTTTGTTTGCACAGATCTATCGTTTTTTACCTTATGTAGAGATCTATTCACTTAGTCTTATTTGCATCGGAAACCACTAAGTAGTAAAAATGAAATAATTGTGTTAGACTGAAAACCGTTCTTTTTTAACAACGCTTCGTAATTGATTCATAATGAATCGCTGGTAGACTGTTTATCTCCTAGTTTTCAACAAAATTTATATTTTACTTATGACAGCTATAAAGTTTGTATCACTTATTCAGATGAAAAATAAAAGGAAACACAAGGCTTAACATCAAACTGGAACATTTTATCTTTCACGTTTTTTGTTATCGCAAAAGGGTCTTTATAACACATCACTAAGTTACTTTCCAGCGGGTTGAGCCGTCTGCAGTCTTAAGAATGGTTCAACCACGTTAGAGAACGATTTCGAAACAAACAGGCTCTATTAGTCTAACAGCAGTCATACAACAAGTTGCATGAGGTACACTGAAAAATAAAGTTTTTGTGTTGAATCTGTATTTGAAAAAACGTTCTTTCCTGCTATGTCAAAAAGGGTTTGATGTAAAGATGTAAAAGAGTGTTCAGCTGTCTATAATACTAATAAGCTCACGTTTTGGTCGATTCTCTGTATAAGACTAAGAGTTCAATCGATTGCTTAGGCAATTCTCAACAACTATTTTACACCACTCAGTCTTTCTAATATTTAGCATGTATTTGATCAGCTAGTCACAACATTTAATTGGCAAATTATCAACAAACTTGCCAGAAACCTTGTTTTTTTAGAATACAGTTCACGGTCGACTTTAACATGCGCTGATTTTAACGTAATTTACAGCACTTGAGAGGTCAGAGTAAATCATTGGAGAGTTATTTAAGAATAAATATTGCCACGCGAGTTCATCATAGTTGATTGGTCACGTAACTTTTTCTCACCTTTTAGTTTTGCCAACTACAAACCAATTGCAGACCCCTATATACACAATAACATCGTGCACTAAACTGGTTTTCCTGATTCTAATTTGTTTCACAGTTTCATTATTCGTGAAAAATGCCATAGCAATTTAGTGGCGCAAGAGCATTGATGGAGTCTGTTATCTGTATAAGTGTATTACAGTGTGTTATGTGGTCTTACGTCATAAGAGCTTTGAAATCATAACAGTAACCTCATATAGTGGAAACACACGACGATATTGACCAGGTTTGAACCATATAAGGATGTGAATGACACGTATTATATAAAGTTAAGAGAACCACAAACTGACTCTGGCCCTATATCCACTTCATAAGCTAATTTGAAATGAAGTTAATACCGTTCAACCGCAGCACAGAAAGTTTGGAAATTGAGTTTGCAAAGTGTTCAATGTCCCTTTACCCCCATTAGGCATTATTAATTTTGCTTATGTCACAAGTCACTAATTTATCGCCTCACTGGAATAAAAAAAGGCAAGATGTTTTAACCGATTCTAAACTGGTTATTAAACACGATTGAAATCATTGTATCATGTTTTTAATAACTCTAACACCATAAAACTGTAACTGAAACTTATACACAAAGAGAGCGATAAATCGAATATACTCATTTATTATATAGATATGAGTGATACGCTATTCGTAGATTTCATACGGAACTACACCCAGGATACGAGTGACATAACTAGTGAAGATATCACTGACGTGGTTTCTTTGTTTTTCCCGCTCATTTCGGCGCAAACAAACGGTGGCGCGGACAAGATTTAACTTGTTCGCTATAAAGGTCTCTTTTTTTCTACTCGAAGATAAACTTCATATGTTCGCACCGCCTTGTAAAATTCTCTATATGCATAAGTAATAGCATTTTTTGTAGTGATGTTGGCATAAACACCACGAGTGATGTTTTCAAAAATTGTTAAACAAAATTTCACGAGTCGGCTGCGAGGGAAATTTGGCACAATTTTGAAACATCATTAGTGGTGCTTATGCTAAGCATCACGCACAAAGTATGCTATTATTTGTTTATGATATATAGCTTGTAACAAAAAGGTCCAAACTAAATATTCTTTATAAGCAATAAAGTGCCGCGTTAGCGAACGCAGACGGTGTGATGCCACAGTCACAGAGTCAGTTCACGAAACTTCATCGAGGTTGAATGAGTTGTTTTGCCTATAATGAACTTTGGCAAACCCTTTTTTACAAAACTTCGTAAATATTCCGTCATTTTCTCAGAAGAAGCGTTTGTTGCCATAGCGATTTCGAAATACCACTCTCAAGCGCTTGAAATACCACTATATATTAACGACAAACACCACTCCTCTGCAAGATTTTATTGAACTATATCATAAACTCCAGAATAAACTCTGTTTACAAGCACAAAAAGTTGAATATTGATTTTGCAAACTATCACAGTGTTCAAGCACTTGTCGATGCATTGTTCTTTTAACCACATCTAGAAAAGTTTCAGAAGTCATTTACGTCATAACTAGTGCGAGCGCCACGTGTCGAATAACACAAGTTTAATGTCTATGTACGGATTTTTCTCTCCTAAATCTTTAACTTCGATGTTTTACAGTTTATGAATGTTTTTTAGCAGGATATTCCCTTTTTGTCCGCTGAATTTTCTAAGTGTGCAGTGTTACAGAACGAGGATTGAGTGGAGCAATACAATTGTTTAGGTGTAAGGTACTTGGCGCTCCTACAGACACAGTATATATTGAGCCAATACGGTTTTAAAAGACGCGTCATATAATACTGTCATAATATATTGAAGATTGACACTTACTCTATTTTGTAGTACTACTTCCTACAATTGCGTGTTAGATAAAGAAATGTAGATAATGCAAGGTAAGAGCCACTTTCTAAACTTATTATTAACCCTTCCGACCCCAAATACGCCACATGACGTAGTGCTAAATTCTCCCAACTAGTAGCTATACTATTCATTTTACCAGTTTAGGAGAGCTTTGCTTTTCATTCTACAATAGTTTGCCGCTGTGTTTGTTCAATTTCCATTTTCTGTTCCCAAAATGAGCAACAGTTAGTGAGTTAGTAGTTACATCGGTAGTTTTCTATGTTTGATCAGTTTTTAACTTCTCACTACAAACAACCTATTTTGTATGTGTTATGTAAAGAGAAGTTAGACATTGATAAACTGGCAGCATGAGCCTGAAAGAGTTGATAAACAAGATAAAACAATTGTTTTTGTATTACCATTCCAAAAATCCGAATTCATTGTCGGTTTCCATGCAACTACTTCAAATATTTAGAAACCATTTTAAAAATTAGAAATTAAACCTATAGCGGTGATAATACCTAAAAGGCACTTTTTTAAGGGAACTTGCACTTAAAAAATTGTTTTCTTAGATGTTTAGGAAAATAACATCATTTTTGGATTTCAAAAAATTCCTTTCTGTACTTCAAACATTTTGCAAAAATGAGTAAAGAAAGTACAATCCCACGGAGGCCGCGATGTTGTACTGACAACACAACGTCAAACTGCAGTTTGTTATCGAAGAAAAAAAGCTTTTTGCTAAATTGCTTAAAAAGGAAAACGTTTATTATTCTACAGGATAATTTTGTAACAATGCGCATGCAAGCAATAAAACAGTCCGAACAAGGCAATAGAACTGGTTCTTTTGACAGCTTCACGTTGTGACGTCAGACTTTACTGCAACATGGCGGCCTCCATGGAGTTGAATAGTACTTTCGTTACTCATTTTACTTCAGAACATTAAAAAATGTATAGTTTTAGAAATTAAATTTTTGACCCCAAATGATGTTTGATACATAAAAGCAAATAATTTTTGGATACAAGTTCCTTTAATAAATTAAAAAGCAGTTGTTCTCGGATAAGGACGTTAAACCGTAGGCCCAGTCTCTCGGTCTCCTATCGAGGGACTTAAAAAGAACCCATAACACATATCGACGAAGAGTAGGGTGATCCCGGTGTTGTCTGTCTCTTCTACTGAGGGCACTCTTAAGAAAATAGTTGTGAGCCGTGTAGAGCGGACTGTCAGAGTCAACTGTAAACTATTGTTAAGCGCTTTGAGCATGTACCTATGGAAAGGCCCTATATAAATGCTAATTGTTATCATTATTATTATTATTATTATTGTTGTTGTTGTTGTTATTATTATTATTATTATTATTATTATTATTATATTGTATCTACTTCAAATCAAATGGTCAAGCATGATATTTATGTTAAACTGGCACTTAAGCAGCTTGCAACTCTAGCTGGTAACTAGTTCCTGAACTTTACGAAAGCATTTTTGATCATCAAAATTAAAAGGTTGTTAAGAAGGCTATTGGCTAGCTGTTAATTAGTTCTAAAAACCGTTCTAAAATTTTTCGATCTTCCTGTAGTATTTGGTGACCTGCCAGTCGTGGTGTTACGCACTCACTTACCCGTGCGACGACATAGTGGCTACCGTCTATCCGGAGGCAGAAGCAAAGTACAATGATAGCAGACAGGTGTACCTTAATTGTGATAAGCTAAACTCACCTGACTCACCAGTATATGCTTTGGGTTTCGCGAGAGTGCGAGAGTAGGTTTTACCCAGTTCACCATGCAACATGCTTTGCCTTATAGAATTTAGTGGGAGAGCCCGAATAATACACTTTAACCAGTTTTGAGTAATCCGTTAATTAGTGAGGATATTATTTTACAGTGTTTTTTCCTAGGCAAAGGTCATTCTACCAGCGAAAACAGTAAATAAATGACCATTGCTGATGCTATTCGGGTAAGACTTTTTATTCAAGAAATTTTGTCCTAACTCTTAAACATGAGCGATATTATCTAATCTCCTAACTCTCCGTGTCTCCCATTTCGTTGGACCAGGAAAAGATTTAATTGAGATCAACATTGATAAAGACTGCTTGTTTTTCAATAAGTCGTGCTGGCTCATAAGAGATGAGGGAAATCAACGAAAAAATTGAAAACACTGCATGGCTATGATTTTACCATTTGAAACGACTACTGGTGGACAACTCGCTAACTCTAGACTTGTAACAAAATTAAACATAACCAGAAAGTTATTATAGCAAAATTCCTGGTGTTAATACTTTTGCTATGTCATATGTAGACTGATAACCACTCACACAAGAAATAAAAATGATTTTAAAAAAAAAATTATAGTGAAAATGTAAACAAATCCTATCAATAGCAAGATCTCGTATCTCTTTACTGTATTCAAGGGCTATTCAATACAAAAACAGAAAATATCTCAAAAAACAAAAAAATATAATGTTAACATACATACTTTTAAGACAATTCTCACCGACCAATTCTTCCTTTCTTATAAACTAAATAAACGTTAGATTAGCCAAATAACGTATAACTCAGAAGTGAACCATTAAATACATTTTCCCGCAATGTCTACCATAGCTTGCATAGCTATGTTTTAAATAAATATCCATAAAATCCTTTGCTAACAGTTGAAACCTGAAGATCGAACGTACTTGGCATTTCAACGTATTAAATAAAGGAATTAAATGAATTTGACAAAGTGATACTGTTTTCAACTGTGTTACCGAGCCCATCCTAATATCAAACTAAAACCGATTCTCCCCTCACTACCACTGTATACAAGTAGCTGTTTGACAAAAGTTTTAACTATGCTTTGTTTCGCAAAATTTGGGCCAAACTTGTTTTCGGTCTTTACAGAGCAAAATGTCGTGAAAGTTTTTGTTTTTCTGTTTACTGAAGCCTCAAATATTCTGAATAGGCATCATGCAAATGTAAAGTCAGGAAGTGTGTTGAATTAACAAAGAATTCTTGACATTTGTCTTTTGCTGCAATTATTACAACGAACGACACACTGAAATGAATCTATTTTGTTCAAAATAGCTATTTTTGTCTCGTGGCGTTACGTTAGTGCAATCCCCTTATGTCTTTTTTGCTCGTTAATCGTTTGTTTTTTAATCAAAATATTCGGTTTCTCAAATTGCCCTTTGTCGGTTGATTGGTGAGAACTGAGGCTCGAGTACACGTCGGCTTTTTCAAATTCCCGTGGAAAGATTCAACCCTTCAATTTTGAGTTGACCGTATATCACAGTTAAACTTAGTAAACATTGCTCTTTGACTTTGTTCGAATGAAATGCGCAATAGTAAGACGCATTGCATTGACAAGTGAGGTTTGTTTGCCAGAACGTGTAAAAAAGCTTTCTTATCCCTTATGTCTTTTTTGCTCGTTAATCGTTTTTTTTTTATCAAAATATTCAGTTTCTCATATTTTTAGGCTCAGTTCTCGTATTACTATACGCAAGATGTTTTTATTCTAGTTTCCGAAGATAATCTTCGACATTGCTATATACAACATATGTTTTTATAAAAGAGTGAGTATGAACAGTGCAAGGGGCGGATTTAAGGGAGGGTCCGGACAGACCGCGCCTTCTTTTTAGTGGAATACCCAACTTTCATAAAGGAAAATGTATTGGACGAGTAAAATATTTGTTATAATTCAAATTAAAAATTGTGATTAGTTATGGAATCTTAAACACGGATTTGAAGTTAGGTTTCAACATCGGTTATTTTTACTTAATTAATACAAAGTCAATAACAAATAATTGTGCGTGCAACGGCAGTGATTTTTGACAGCTACTCTCAAATCAGTTTAAAATCATTAAATGCGAACTGCCTTTGAATAGCGTGGAATACCATCGGCTTTATATTCTTTGAACCACGTAATACTGAGATGCATACACGAAGTTTAGAAAGTGTACGTACAAGTAGAATAATGAACCAATAATGTCATATTAGCCTTCGTTTAGAAATTCGCCATGTAATGTTTTCATATGTAATTATTTTTTTATATAGATAAACAGCTTTGCTTCAAAAACAAACAAATTGTAAAGCGCGACAAATCAGTTTTTATGGGTATGAGGGGGCCGTGGAGAGATAAGGATTTCCCCAGCCTCCTTCCCCTGAATTCCCGGTTCAGCACATATATGAAACATCTAAAACCTTGAGCGTCGGTTTTTTTGCTACGATTTTTACCGAAATTTGAACAAAAGTGTTCTTATTGTACAAATCTTTCTTATAAACGAGAGTACAACCCACAAAAACGCGAAGAAATCTGCTGTCTACTTTTCTCTAGGGAATCTTTCTTGGTCGCTGAAGGATTTTCGTTATTAACTTGAAACCGCAGTTTAGATTTACAGGTCTTACTGCTTGTGTTAGTTTTGCACATTTAGACCAAGTATGTTTTTCGTCATTAATTTCTACAAATCAATCAGGTTGATACTTAAACAAACAGCGTGATTTTTAAATTTTTCGGCTGAAACAAAAAAGAATGTGTCCTCAAAAGTTAAAAATAAATCTGCTTGGTTATAAAACATCTAAATGTCATTAAATACATAATCACAAACTTATAGTTGGTTTAATTCTGTTCGCCCTACAAAGAAATGCGATTTTGAGAGTATAGTTTGAGATAAGTCAAATATTTGCTAAAACGTCGATTGCGTTCAGTGATAGTTTCAACTGGTTGGCTGAAGTTATTTTTGACATTATTTGTATATAAAAATAAACCATATCTTTCGCCGCGCTGAATTCGATCAGTTATATGAGCCATCTTAGAACAATCAGTGTAAAACACCGAGGCCGAGATGGTTCACTGAATAATGCATGGGTCCAAGAGTTTTCGTTATTTTCGAAATATAGCTAGAAAAATGTTAAACACTGGCTTGAACCCAAAAATTTAACACTTCTTACAGCTCTTCAATTCAATTGATGAAAAACGCTGTCAATCGTACTGACTTTTCTCGGTTGAAAAAATCTATAAAAATCGAGCAAACGATCAGGCTATAAGGCTATAAGAGTTTCGTTCATTTCGAATCAAATATAACTAGAAATGCATCATAAGCTTGCTGGAACACAAAAATATACTGAAATTTTTGACAGCTCTTCAAATTTAATCGTTAAGTATGTTCAGAGAATGAGACAATGTTTTAACGAAGGTCACTTCTTGCATCCGTCGATGCTTCAACAAGCACAGCTAAATCATCTTTTGCAAGGAAGAAAATGATGATACACTCACACAGATCCGTAAAACTCGGAAAACGAGACTAGATGAGAGTAGGAAAACTCTGCTATTCCTGACAACTACAGCACGTCTCACTGATGGGCGCGCGCGCGCGCGCGAAGATGACGCTGATTGGCTAGTTCTGTATTTCTTGGGATTTGATTGGATCAGATAAAAACTGCATACAGGTCCTATTTTTCCTTAATAATATATTGATAATAAGACAGTTTTCGGAAACTTCTATCTTAAACAAAACAAATAAAAGATGGAGAATATTGTAGGCAATGATATCAACTGACTATGGATTAACTGCCAGCTAAATAATTAATTTAATTTACCTTGTTTCTTTTGGGACCATTGTTTATAAAGTAAAATTTAGCAAGGGAAAACTTCACGGTCTAGTTGGCGATCGCTTGAAAGTTAAGAAGTGTATCAACCAAGTCTCGAACTGTAAGGATTTGCAACTCTTAAAGGCCGTTAACAGAATGACATACAACTCAGACATCACTGTAACAGCAACAATAACTGTACATTTCATCTTTCATTATAACATTTACGGATCTGAAGACAATAAAAACTGAAAACTGAAGTGTCTCAGCTACTCGAATACCAAATTATGACTCTCTAAGCTAGCCAGATATCCAGTAAAACACAAAGTAAGCCTCCGGTGCTTAAAAAAACCAAAACAAAATTGCCAAGAAAGAAGAATACTACCAGAGAAGATCACGGAGACAACGAATCTGAGACTTGATAAATTTACTCGTCAAAAAATTCCAAAAGTATTGATTTAAACCGTGATGGGCCACGTTGTTCTTTATATGTGACTCTGATTTAAAATTTTTTGTATCTAGCTCTTCCTTTCGGAAGTGAATACACTCTTTTTAAAAGAACGTCAACTTCAATACGTATTTCAGCCTCGTGTTCTTGCGATGGCTTGGTTTATTAATATGTATTTTACTTGCTGATCTGAAAAAGGCAAGGAGTTGTATGCAGAAACAATAGGGAGCTTAAGCAACGAGGACGACAGCGTCGACGACGGCAGTCTACAAAAAACTTATTTCTTGTTTGTTCTTATCAATCCTGTATGGCTAGTTTGCTTTCTATGTTGTCCGAGCTACGCTTTGTGAACAGAAGAAGATGAAAGAAAGTTTTATAAAGGTGTAAGAAGGTTGACCAAATTTTCTGCAGGTTGTTCTCGTAGTCGCAAAAACTTCAAAACTGAGCTTTTTACGTTGCAATTTTGAAGACGAAGGCGTGCAGGTGGCGCGCACGGTGCATTCCAACGTGCAGCTATTATTTTCACTATTGTTTTCTGCCGTCGTCGTCGGCGTTGTAGTCTTCGTTGCTTAAGCTCGCTAATGATGAAAATGCACCGTGCTGGCCACCTGCACGCTGTCGTCTTGAAAGTTACAACGTGAAAAGCTTCATTTTGGAGTTCTTACGACTACGGGATAATAAACAGAAAATTTACTCAGTCTTTTTTTACTTTTATGCAAAAGCAAGAAATGTGTTCTCTTTATGTGCGGTCGTCGTCCATCCTCGTTGCTAAAGGTCCATGACAGGCACGTGACAATGCGACGGTAGTTATTTTCAGCCTGTACCCCAGATCCTCCTTTCTTTTATTATTATAAATTAATCAATTTAAGAGACTGAAATAAACCTGAAGGTTGTTTCCTTTACAAAAACCATGATAAAAACTTTCACACTATTTCCAAATCTTTAAAAGTTTTTTCGTTTCTAGGAATCCATGCTTTCAACTTTTGCAGCTTTCCAGATTGTCAGAGCCGTGTAAACACCCCTTTGTGGTTTGCTTTGATTGGCATTCAATTTATAAAGTGTGTTATTTTGTATAAGCAGAAATTTGATGTTGATACAAAACCTAAAGCAGCCCAGTATACAAATGAAAAGCTTATAACTTAATTCCGCGCCGTATAGCGCTTCGTATACACGAGATGAAGTCAAAATCAGCCTCGTACATATTTGGTCCAAGTGCACTGTCTCACACTCCCAACAGACGCCTCCGCCTGGTCAACTATGTCGTCACCTCGTTTATTGTTGTCCTTCTTCTCTTTCTCGTCAGTCACCATTGTTACCTTCGCAACAAACAAATATGAACGTCATTTTTCTCCAAAACAACCAATGATATATGAAATAAAAGAATTGCGGTCGTTTCGCCAACGACCAGTTCGCCAACGTACTAAGTCGTTTCGCCAACGTCCCTATGGTCGTTTCGCCAACGTCTTAGTGAACCTTCAATAAAAGTGTATTTTTACCTGTGTGTGTTGTCGTGCATTTCAGTCTGTTGCCAGGACTAATTCACAATGTGCGAGCTCGCAACCGCAACCATTGTTTACAGCATGATCAGAAAACATGACGAATCTTATACGCTACCTCTCCCTCTTATTTTTTTATTTCAAAACGAAGGGAGGGAGACAAAGTAACTCACTCAAACAAGCAATAAAACATTGATGTAAAAACTGAACTTTGAACAGGCATTCTTTAGCAAAACAGCAACCCAAAGAACGGATCGTAATTCACTGAAGTCGATTTGCAATCATGAACTCCCGTTCACTCGTTTAGATTTAGAACAAACTTGGCATGTTACAAAAATTAAGGTTTGTGGCATAAACAGTACGGACATCAGTTATTCATTAGTTATGTTGTAAACTGCAATAGATTGTACTGAATATTTGACGTTGGCGAAACGACTTAGTACGTTGGCGAAAAGACCTAAGACGTTGGCGAACTGGTCGTTGGCGAAACGACCGGTTACCAAATAAAAAAATAAATACCTTGAAATTTCACCACACTCAAAACAACACGAATATCTACAGGAGCGGTCATGTGAGGTAAACCTAGAAACTGTTTTTTGATATTTGCTCATATTGATACCTGCACAAATAAGGTTCCCACATTTAAAACTGCAATGCTGTTTTGATACATAAAACGACAAAAACACCACAGTTGCAAAAGTAAACAGGAATTGGATGCCCTAGATTGTACACTTTAGGTTCCGAGCACTCAAGTAAATCCTCTTCAGTTCATCAACAGTATTAACAAAGAACCCCATATAAACCCACACAAAGGTAAGAGAAAAAATCTCTGACCTCAGTGGGATTCGAACTCATGATCTACGAAACAGACCCTGTTGTTATCTCTTTACATAACTCAACCCTTTCAGTGTCGGCCAGTTTATCAACATACAACCTTTTTTCTTTCATAGCCCAACCCTATTAGCTCTAGCCAGTTTAATTTTCATAAACTCTTGCAGTCCTTGCATTACACTTCAATCAGTTTTTATTTTTTTCATTTTTGAATTTCTTTATTGTATACATTTTAAAGTTAGAAGTTGGATGTTAATAACTGACTGGGGCTAAAAAATTGATCTCAAATTACTGGATGTATGATGTCTTACAGGAATAACATATATCAACTATCACAAGCTATCACACCTTACCTATTTCACTCGGCTGCGAAGAAACATCATCCTTTGCACCTGAGTTGCTGAAAAATGTTTAGATGTGGAAGTATGAGATTTTGCTAATGTTAATATTTCAATGTAACAATGACACCTTTACAAATTACTAGATTATTAAGTCTTGTATAATAGTAAAGCAAATAGTCTTATAGAAGTTTTTCTAGTTTTGTTAGCATAATTGTAACACACTGACTAACTTAATATTAATCAGTTTATTTTCCCCTCTGTTTGTAAGCCAGGTTGTATATTAAAATCTAAAGAAATAAGAAGCAATGTGTTAACACATTTAATATTGTAATGTTAAACAAAAGTTATTGTTTTGTATTAAAGAGTCAAGGATTCAGTCCCTGCACGTAACACAAACTAAAACATAAACTTTAAATTAAAAGATAAGTTTCATCTTTAATAGATGAAACTTATAGATTTTCTTTACTTAAAATAATTTTTTATCATTAGAGCCACATAAAACAAAAAATAGTATTGAAAGCATTTTTTAGAAGTAATTAACATTGAACTCCTTTGTTTTTTTTCTTTTCTTTCAGTTAGAGCATCAAAAGGCTCAACAGTGTATTAAAGCAAAATAATGTATAAAAGAAAAATGTTGACTCGGTAAAGTAGTAACAAAACAAAAAATTGTTGTGGTACCTTGTCTGTTTGCTAGTTGGTACTAATTCTACTGTATCTGAACTTGGGTTCTCTTGATGTTTCTTTGCATTATTTTCCTATTACAAAACACATTTAGTAGTAAGTTTGCAAATGATAATACAGTAACAACAATAATAAAAATAATAATATATAAATAATAATAACAATGATAATAAAAATAAAAAGAATAATTTTGAACAAATAACTAATGACTAATTTTAGTTTGGTTTTAGCTGTTGTTTCTGCAGAAACATCTGCCTACCTGATCATGAATGTGCATAAAAAGTGTACAAAATATAGAGAAGATAGTCAATAACATAATTGGAATAATAATATAAGTAACTGAATGAGCAGCCTAGTAGAAAATGAGTTTAATGTTGAAGTTCTTCACTTGAGTGTTGGTTTGTGTTGAAAAAAAGTCACGTCTGTTAAAATGAAACTAAAATTTGTTGTTTGTTTCTTGAAATTGATACTTAGATAGTCTGCATAAATTCACCCATTTGAAAAAAGCAATAAGTATTTAATCACATACATGTCGATTGTTGTGAGCATTTGACTGCTTGATATCTCAACGGTTAAATCAGAGGCAAGCAAGTAAGAGGATTGTGGTTCTGTAGCTGCCATGTTTGTTGTTTTTTCAGGTAAAATAAAATACTTCTGAGAGGGGTAGGCAAATGGTAAATACCAGACTGTCCACAATGCAGAGATACCTTTTTGAAATCTGAGCCAGACTTGGGAAAGCAATGAATAACCAGAGACTGAGACATTATGGCACGAAAAATCCTTAGACTTAAATTTCAGAGACACCAAACAAATTTAAGGTCATTCCTCTGTTTTGCATTGCGCAGCTCTTCTGCACATTTTCACACTACTGGCTCAATTTTGCCTAACGATTCATGTATTCGCTGACTAGAATCGATTCAATTAATTTGGACACAAATTAAGGCATACTTAACCACACTCGCCCCAGGCCCCTCGCAGAAAATGCCGTTTTGATGCTAATTTTTTTACTATTTTGCCTAATATCTAAAAACTGAAATTGGGGACCCCCTTTTTCTTTTTCAATTTTGTAAGAAAACAACTTTTTTCAACTGGTGTAGAAATTTAAACAAAATCTATCGA
>JAOBAT010146962.1:0-11083 GCA_026413305.1 Hydrozoanthus tunicans
AATCCTACACAAGTATGTGCTGTCTTAGGGTCCAGTCATTCTTTTGTGAGGAGGGAGGGGGGGGGGGTCAGAAGAGGGTAGGGGCTACAATGTTTGGGGGGATCACTTTTTATCTTTTAGCATTGATTTTAGGAGGGCCATTAATTACAAACACCTTTAAGGGGATGGATACCGAGGGAGGGAACTACAATGTTTGGAGGAGGTAGGGGTTGGTTGGCCACTTGGTTTTTAGCATTGATTTTGGGAGGGCTAATAGTAACAAAGTGCCTTTGACTGAATGGATACTGGTGGGGGGGGGGGGCACGGGAGGTCTGCAATGTACATGAGGGATGGTCACTTGTTTTCAGCAATACTTAATTAAAAAGCACCAATGAGGGCAGGGCTACAATATTTTTTGCATTAAAGCATAGCTGCAGGTGTAACAATGTCCCATAGCTGTACCAATGTTTACAAGTAGTTGATGCACATGATGAAGACAACATTCTAACGATAAAAGGGGCTAGCATTGCACCCACAATAAATCATGCAAGTCATAATTTTGCAAGTCCAACCTTCACCTCCCTTCTCCCTCCCTGATAACAAACTGCCAACTGCAGTTACATTCATGACTATTTCAACAGCTTCAGGGAAGAGAAGGAAGACTTTTCTGATTAAATCCTTTTAAAGATTTATTTTTTGAAAAGCAAAACAAGTTGCCTCTAAATCACTTCACTTGGCCTGTTTGTTAGGCTCAAAATAAAGAAGTAAGGTTCCTCAAGACTCACCTGTTCATTGATAAGAAATTTTTTCGGACGGCACTTGTTGGGGCAACTCACTGGCATCTTGGGGCAACCTAGCTTGTGATCCTACAAGCATCAAAGGGAAAATTAGGCTTAAAAAAATTATAAACTGCGAGTCACTGTTATTTACTATTGTTTTTTACCCTCGTCGTCAGCTTTGCCCTCCTTGTATCTAAGTTCCCCCTTTTCACTCACAAAACAACACTTGTCAAAATTTGAGCCAAGTTTAATTTGCTATGACCAACCAACCAGCCAAACTTAAGTAATTTAGCTACAGCAGATCAAGGCAATTAAACTTCGATTGACAATCAAAGTAACAATAGTTTTTAGAGCATTGCGGCAAATAAGACGGGATAGACAGTCAAAATAAAGTTTTCAGCGCATTATTTGACATTCAAAGTAAACACAGTTTTCTGCAGATCACAACAAACATAAAACTTCATTTCAATTGATATTCAGTTTCAGCGTGACACAGCAAATTATCCAGTCTTTATCTGATGCTTTGCCAAAATACCCAAACAAACAATCTTTAGTTAAAAACTTGAAAGGTTATAAGTCTTACGGGACTTTGACCCACGGGTCGGTAAGGGACGATTTTCAGCAACAGGACAGTAATGGGACAAAACCTGCAAGCGAAATCCCATGCTTCAGGGGATAAGGGCTGACAGGACAGGACCATGGGTCAATCCCGCGGGTTGACGTTACAATATCTCTGGATGGTACTGTAAGAATTATGCTTGGATCCTGTCTCTAAACAAATCAGCATGAAGTTATCTGGTCCTTAATGTCAAAACATGCAAAACTAATCAATGATTCGGGAGGTATTTTGCAAGAAACCAGAGTCTGATCTGCACAGTGTGCAATGACTTCAGCTGTGATATCTGTGATACTTGCCTCTTTCTTGCAGAATGGCATTATGGCATTGCAATATGTACAGTCGTAATTTCGCATATGACAAGCATAAGTAAGATGATAACCCAGTGTTGGCTTTTTTATCTCTTTGGAACATTCTTTTCTTGGGCAAGAAACCAACTCTTCCCCACATCCCTTCCGATGGTCCTACAGACAAACAAAGAATAATTACAAGTTTCAAATGTCATTAAATCATATACTTTTATTCAAATAATCTAGAGACAAAAATCTCAGCATTTATGTTTGCTATTTAAAGTGCCTATGAAATGAAAAATTGTATCACCTCAGTGGATAGAGTTTAAATAAGAAACAGCAAAAAGGAAAAAAAATTGTCAAAATCTTTTGTGGTCCTCGAGAAATTAACATATACTGTTTTGAACTAATGACATACCTTTGTTTTCAGGCAAATTTGCAATTAAAATTGACTGACTGACCTCAATTTCGCGAAGTTCTCAAGTCCAGTTACATCCTTTGCTTGGACATTTAACTTTATGAGACAGAATCTTTCTTTTAGTGGCAACGTCAAGGAAAACGTCCTACGAAATTATGAGTTTTTCAGATCACCAAATAATAACAAAAACAGTGATAATAATAACAACAATAGTTATAGTACTACTACTACTAATAAATAATAATAGTAAACACATGTTATTATAGAAAAGCTGCCAAGGGCCCTTTTGAACCCTGTATAACTTTTACTCTGTACATCCTGTCTATGGCATGTATTATTGAATTGTACAATTTTGTAAACAGAAACAAAAGAATCTTTGAACCAACACATTTTTCATAATATATACATTAGCTACAAAAGCCAAGGCTTGCACTCATAACCCAGCATTAATATCCAATTTTTTAAGAAGAACTGCTCACCCCAACTTCTAGCTTTTCATGATCCATTGGACAGGTTCAATGCGAAGAGCTGTAATGTAATGTGAATTATAAACTCAAACTGATAACAAGGAAAAGGTCTTGAAATTTCATCTGTGCTCCTGTTGTGTTTCAACTAAGCTTGATAAACTATCAAAAACTAATATATATATATATGTGTGTTCATCTGTACAGCTTTAGAAAAGGATTTATGTGTTATTCAAACAGAAGAACTTTTTTTCTTTAAAGACTTTTAAACAATGGAAACATTGCTTTCTTATTAAATTATGTGCTGACTTAAATCAATTACAGCCATTTTTAACTCATGGACAGTGTGAGTCATTGACAAGGTTTAGGAGTGAGGTAAATTCGCTCACTCACTCCGGCTGATACCTCCTCACTTTGCTGTACTCCCTGTATTGAAATGATAGGGGTGTCTGTTGTATTTTTCAGGGGTCAAACTTGACAAGTTGATATTTTTTTAGGGGGTTTCAGAAAAAATAAAGGTGGTTGGTAGCAAAACCAATCACAGTTTTAGCCTGAAAAAAGTGTTTTTTTTTGTGTGTGTGTGTAATGCTGTTTGTTTTGAGAAATTTCTATTCTTTTTACCCCAAAGTCTTCACTTGCTATTTTTAGGGGTAGTGTCACTCATTATTTTTGACAGAAACTTGTGTAAGTCGACACCAGAAATGGCATTTCAGATCCGCTAGGTTTAAAAATTTCCGGGGGGTCCCCCCCGGAAAAAGGCGAACTCGGCGTTTAAAACAATATCTCTTCGAATATTATGTGTGTGTCCCGATTTAAAGCCCTCTATAGGTTGGACAGTCTACATAACAGTTTTCGGATTTTAAAGAATAAATGCAGATACTAAAAAAGAAATCTTAGATCTGGGAGGCCATTTCATCATGTAGTAGTTAAGCCCCGGATTAATAACATGTGGAAAAGGTCAAACCAATTATTAGAGAAACAAAAGAGTATTTTCACACACATTATTGCAGACAATTGATCAACAAAATACCTTCTGTGAAACCTTGCAAAACATCCTTGACAAAATCTATGACCACATTTTGTCTGGACTGGTTCTTTCAGCACAAGATGGCAAATGGCACAAATAAGACCTTCCTCCATTGGAGGATTAAACTCGTACTCGTAGCCTCCAAATAAACCGTTAGAATGAGATACAGCCGCCGTCGCCATCTTGGTTCAACTTGTCACACGTCTTCGTCGACTCTTTTTATTGTATTTCAGAAGGCAAATAAGGTGAGTTTCTCAGAACAAGACGATAAACACTTACACATTACTGCAAAGCAATGCACATGAAAGCCCGCCAAACTCGTCTAATTAGAACCCAACTCTCTCGCCGCAGAAGCTCATTGGACAAATGACGCGCGCTTCCGGAACATAAACTTTTGTCACGTGATGAGAAACTAAAGAATTTTTCTATTTTGCTTCAAGAAACAAGTACGATTGTCAGCAACCAATTTTTAGTCTACACATAGCCGCTTTTAATTTTCACATTAACCATGATGTAGTTCTACCTGTCCAAAATGAACTGGCGCACTGTGAGTGCTCGATTTGCTAAGTGTAGAAGCCGATTCAAACTATCTTTAAATTGAAAATATGCTTTAACGTATAGAACTTCACAAACGGATAGAACTACGGCTTTTTGTAGTTTTTGTGGCATTAAAGCGTTTTGACTTTTGGGACTCTTTCAAAATTGAGAGTCATTTCAGATTCAGGTAGCGAACGCGTTTAACAGTTGTTTTATATTTACTATTTGCATTCTTTTGCGAAAAACTTTCTCTTTCAGCTGTTCGATCTGTCGGACTTTTTAAAACCTTTTTAAAGGCCGGGCTTTGTTAACACAAGTTGGACACTAGTGTAGTTAGTCGAACATTTGACTTGAAACGAAAAATTCCCAAGCTTTCTTTTTCGTCGCAAATAGCAAACAGCTGGTCTGTCAAAACTAAGACCAAAACTGAAAGCTAATTACCTCGATAATAGAATAAAAAAACACCGAATCCAGCGAGTTTTTTTTATCGGGTACCTCAAATTAGCCTGCGTTGCAAGCGTTTCCTTGAGTTTTGCAGGATTTTCTCTTTTGGCCGCGCAAAAATCTGGGCGACAGAAAAAAAAACCTCCTTTCGTTTTTTGTCCTGTCGCCCCAATTTTTGCGCTGCCAAAAGAGATCATCTCGCCAAAACTCAACGGAAACGCTTGCAACGCAGGCTAACCGTATACATTTTAAAACTGACATTAGACTGGCGTCTGCATTTTTGTTTATGAGAGTTTGACCTTCTTGGTATTTGTAGTTTGATTACAAATATTCTAGCATTCCATCTTCATGCAGTTTCATTTATGGAATCTGTTATAAACAGCACAGAACCTATTCATGGTAACTGCAACAAGTTGTAAAGCAACCACATAGCCCATAAAAATGAGTGTAATAATCAGTCTCTTTCGAGAGAGCAAGCCGGAAGTTCCCCTGAAGAGCAAATCATAATTAAGTCCTTCGGGAGGGATATAGTAAACCCGTGTCAATTCCCCCTCCCCCACTCAATGAACCACCTTTCGAATAAAAAAAACCCTCCAGTCTTAGTCTTTGGGGCCGTACTCGCGCAGGAAACTCACCTATTGTAGTTACTGCATGACGATCATGATTTATAGAAGACTATCAGGTGTGTATAAACGTATAACACGTTATACATATATGATATACTTCATTTATACACTATAGTTAGGTATTTATGTAGCGCCCCCCGGGCTTGGGGGTGTTATCCATATCACTATGACAATGTCGCTAAAGTTCTTTTCTCAGAAACTGTCTGCAATACAATAACAGGAATAGAGGTGATCAAGATGGCGGCGGCGTCTGAATCGTCTGTATCTCATTCTGACGACTCTGGAGGCTACGAGTACGAGTTTAATCCACCTATGGATGAAGATCTTATTTGTGCCATTTGCCATCTTGTACTGAAAGAACCAGTCCAGACTAAATGTGGTCACAGATTTTGTCAAGGATGTCTTGCAAAGTTTCACAGAAGGTATTTTGATGATCTGTTGTCTGCAATAATACACACCGAGTGTGAGATAACGCATTTTCGTTTCTCTTAGTTTGATCTTTTCGGAGGTATTATTGATCCCGCTTTTCGGTAAAAATTGATTTTATAGTACGTAAGAATAGGAGTTTATAAGGTTTATTTTTTTAAATATTCGAATGTTACGATTGATTTAAAGCATTAATTAAGCAAGTAACATGAAGCCAGATATTTAATTAAGCGCGCGACCTGGACGTGGAAGACTGTAGTAGGGAAAGAAATTTAGATGTGCAAGAGAGATAGGTTAATATCAACTAATCTCGGGAACTTCGTTACTATAAACTTTAATATTGTGGGAACGAGCAATTTGTCGATTATAACGTTTCGTTTACGTTCTGTTTGAGCGATTGCTAGCTATAGTGAGTAGAGTTTATATACATATCTCAAAAGTTTTAAGTCTAAACAAAATATCGACGGTTTCTACCTTTTTGTATCTAAACCTGTTATTGCTTTTCGTACCGATGCTGCATACTCGTATTTTTCGGCCAAATTTAGACTTAAAATATTCTTACGATTACTCTTAGTTTCAAGAATTGCGGTGACATGGAGTTTTCGATTTTGAAATGACGGTGGTATCGAATAGTGCATGTCAACGGGATGTCGTAAATCGCTGGTATTTGGTAGTGAAACTACACCGTTCAGTTTTGATTCATCCGACACCTGGGCTATCAAATTGTCTCAGAAAAGGACGTCGAAGCGGTCGATCACTGTTCTGTACAAAATCTGAGACCCAGTATTATATATTCTTAAAACATTCTTAAAATTTGGCCATGTTCTTATAAACATGGGCGAAGGAACCGGGGGGGAGCAATAATTTCTGGTTAACAACATCAACATTTGAATTGGAGTCTCAGACTTTATAATGAACTGTTGTAATTTCCGCACTGTGACCCTCCAATAATTCTTTGCTTCTGCCATCTATGATAAAGTATATTCTTGTAAGAAAAAAAATTGTTTTTTAAACAACTTTTTTAAAGCTGCACAAATAAGTGAATTTCTTATCTGTAAATTATCAAGCATGAGCTGGACACAACAGCAACAATATATAAAATTATTCAAGACCTCTTGTTGTTATTAATCTGGATTTCTTTCACATTACCTTGCAGCTCTTTGCGGCATGTTTGTCCAATGGATAATGAAGAGTTAGCTGTTGAGGTGAGCACTGAGTTCTGCCCACTCGATCAAATTTAATAAATCAAAAACTGAGTCATCAAGGCCATGCAGGTTTAAAAGAGTTCTAAAATACCTTGGCATTGAGCTAATGCATACATATTGTGGCTTGATGGTTTTTTTCAGACCTCACACTGGCAACAAAGGCTAAAAACGTTTAGAGGGGGAGGGGGGCACTTTGGAAATTGTAACAGTTCATTGTAAAATCTGAAATTCCTTTTCAAAAGTGGCTGTTGTTAGCCAGAAAATTTTTGGAGGAGGGGGGAATGTAGAGGCCAAAAGCATAATAATGGCTCCAAGTGTAATAAGGGTGGCTCCAAGTGTAATAACTAAAACAACTTGGTAAAATTTTTTTAATGAAGTAAATCTAGGCCTGAGATATTCTTCAAAAGGTTTGATGGCGTCATATCACGTGACAACATGATTACAGCCTAGATTGACTTAATGAAAAATTTTTTAAGTTGTTTTAGTTATTACATTTGTAGCCACCCTTATTAGGCTTGGAGCCATTATTACACATGGAGCCTCTACAGGGGCCCCTCCGGGTTCTGCCACCCATGCCTCAAGAACCTATTCATACTTCAGATAATGAAGTTTCACAGACTATGCACTATTAAAAACTATTTTAAAACTTTCATTATTATAAATCTTTGTTATGTTGTTATTAATATTACTATGCCATGATTATTCTTGTTTTTTTTCTTCACTGCTATCACTAGATTGTTAATTAATAGTAACTAAAATAATAATAAAAATTGAATAAAAACGTAATAACGATAATGTCAATTTAACAATGATGCTAAATTGTTATTATCTTTATTACTGTGATTTTTATTTTTTATTATCAATATACATCATTATAGTTCAAATATTGTGCAAAATTTAGCAACAGTCATGAAGCAATGTTGATAAAAATGGTAATAATAATAATAACAACATCAATGATAACAACAGTAATAATACTTCTTTTAATTATCTTTATTATTACTCTTATTATTATTACAATTATTATTTTATTATTATCATTTGTTTTTACTAATATTGTTACTGTTGCTAATTTTTCCTTTATCAATTATCTTTGAACGAAAGAAACATGCATATTGCTACCGATCTATAATAGTAATTTTCGACCCCCGTTCAAACCAGCTCTGCTGAACTGGGCACACCTGTCTTAATGATGTTGTAAATAACTAATAAATATATAAATAAACAAATAAATAAAATAAATCTCAAAAATTCACATGCACAAAGGACGTCTTCGTCGACGTTGCCACGAAAAGAAAGATTCTGTCGCATCAAGTTAAATGTCCTAACGGAGAATGTCACTGGACTGGACAACTTCGAGAAATAGAGGTGAGTCGATGTTTTATTGAGCAAATTCACGACAACTAAAGGAGCTGAAGCCTTTTCATTAATGAAACACAGCAACAGGAGACAGATTATTTTGGAACAGAAAATTCCATTTTTGTAAGAGTTGCTTCTGTGATTAATATAGTGAATAACTTACTTTTGATTGGTAACAAAATGGTTTTTCTAGCCACTAGACTTGAATTTTGAAGTTTCTTATTAGTTAGTTGAGTCCTTAGCTCCTCTTGGAGCATAGGCCTTTAACGATCTTCTTCTGTCTTGGGCTAGTCTTTCTAAGGTTTTCCATCCATTTCCGCCTCAAAGTCACGCCTCCTGGTTTTCTTGGGGCGTCCTTTTTTGGCTTACCTTGGGGGTTCCATTTCATCGCTTGTCTTACAAGGTTTACTGTCCTGATGTTTCCTTAACGTGTGACGGATCCATCTCCATTTTCTTTGGGTAGTTTGTGTTTGAATGGTTTCTTTACTTGTTTGTTTCCAAAGATCTTCGTTTGTTATTTTGTCTGTCCAAATATCTTCAAGATCATCCTAGAACATTTGTTGACGAACAATTGCAGCTTTTCGTTGGATGATTTGGTGTTTTGCCATGTTTCTGAATCATACAACAAGAGACTTTTCACGTTGGAATTGAAGATTCTGAGCTTAGCTTTGTTTTGCAGGAGTTGACAAGTGAATTCCGTACTTTCTTCAGCAGGTTAAAAAACCCTCTTGTTTTGTTGATTCTGACTCTGATGTCTTCGTCAGTTCCCCTTATTCACACTAACTGTGCCTCCCAGGTATACGAATGTAAAATTTCTTCTAGATTACTTTCACTGATTTTAATTGGCCAGTTTGATGTGAAGTTAATCTTTATGATCTTAGTTTCACCGACGTGTACGGCTCAGTTTAGCCCTAGTTTGGCGGAATTTATCCTTGTGGTTTTGTCTTGCACTTGTTGTTTGTTGCTAGAAAGGAGCGCAACGTCATCTGCGAAGTCAAGATCTTCAAGTTGTTTCTGTAGGTTCCACTGGATGCCAGTTTGTTCTTAATCTTTCGACTCCTTCATGATCCAATCGATCGCCAGCAGGAACAGAAATGGTGACAACAGGCAACCTTGTTTTACGCCTGTCTTTATGTCCAAAGTGCATTTCTGTCGAGGCTGTCGAAAGGATTTTCGAAATCTACGAAGTTGATATAGACAGAGGTATTCCATTCAATGGACTCTTCGATGATTGTTCGAAGGGTGGCTATTTGGTCAGTGCAGGAACGGTCTTTTCCGAAACCTGCACGTTGATCTCTTAACATGGCATCAACAGCTTTCTCCATGTTTAAACAAATTAAATCTTAAACATAAATTATGAGATTTCCATCTGTAGTTCAAAACTAGTGAGTAGTTAGCATAAGAATATCTGAAACAATAATTCCATATTTGTCTTCAGAACCATCGGGAACGATGTAGGGAAGAGTTGGTTTCTTGTACAAGAAAAGAATGTTCTAGCAAGGTCAGAAGGTGGTATCTTCCTTCTCACCTTGATTTGCTTTGTCCTTGGCGAAATCATAAATGTCTATATTGTAAAGAAACAATGGCATTCTGCAAGAAAGAGGTGAGTATCGTATCACAGCTGTAGTCGTTGCACGCTGTGCTGATCGGTCTTAAATTTCTCGTAAAACATCTCCAGAATCTTAACGGAAAGGCATCGATTAGTTTGACGAGAAATTCTAATACTTGATAACTCATTAAAGATAAGCAAGCTAAGGCCTCAGTTCTATATCGTTAATTTGGGGACAAAGAAAAACGATGGAAAAACTACAATAAGTACTATATATATAGTGTTTTTATGTTTAGCACAAAACAGAACACAACGAAAAATGCACATTTTTAGCATTAAAAATGCAATGAACTTACAAGCTAACAAATTTAAAGATATCGAGGAGGAAAAACTGTTACATACTTCTACAAGCAGGGCTACACAACTTCAATATGAAAAGTAAAATTATCCGGCCGCCACGTTGTGTTTTAATACGGATGTGAAGGATGACTACAAATCTATTTGTATAGGTCTTTCACATTGCCTGACAAAGGTTTCTTTATGCGACTGGCTGTTTTACGACAGCGCTTGTTCGAGAAGTAGCTTTCAGTAGCAGTAAACCGTACCGGTATCCTAAAAAACAGAACACATCTGTGAATTTACTCTTTCCATAAATTTTAACCAATTAATTATTTTTAAAAAAGCCTGTTTCTCACTGATTCGCTGGTTGGGTATAAACTAATGTGATTATTCACCTCAGTGTCGGAAAAAGCCGAGTATATCCACCTCGCCGCTTTCGTGGCTCTAGTACTTCGGTGAATAATTATTCACTAGTCACCTCAACTTTGGGGGATAATTGTTAATTAGAACATACATAATCTGTGAATAGCGTTTTTCTCGCGCTCTGATTGGTTCCATAAAAAGTGCATACTGATTCAGCGGACGGAAAAACAGCATGGCTTTGCGATTTGCAAAACATGTCAGCGAATCTGAAATTTTAGAAATAAATGTGCAGCTGTTCCTGAGAATACAAAAAATCAACAGCATTTTGTGTGAATGTCATTCAAATTTTAATAACCTTTTGATCTATGAGGAACTTTTTCGCAAGTAAACAAATTCAAAGTGTCACAACTGATTTGCTGGCTCGGCAACAAGAGGCTATATACAATTTTCATGTGTATCAAAATAGAAAACTTAAATTTTAACAGCAGGATGGGTTGAGTTGTAAACAGAATTGAAAGAAAGTTCTCGAGCGAACTTGACAAATCTTTAACTTGCATTTAAGTTTCATCTTTCTGCATGATAGCGAGGCGGTACACACTACAACAAAAATCACTTACAACGCATAATCTGTACTTTTTGGCGTCGAACAAAACTTTCGACCT
>JAOBAT010146973.1:0-11082 GCA_026413305.1 Hydrozoanthus tunicans
GTTGGGGGGGGGGGGGGGGGGGAGTGCCCTCCCCCCGGTTTTGCCGCCCAGCAGAATGCGGACCCGTGGCCCACGAAACAGATATACATCGCTCTATCCTTGCCAGTGGCAAGGCCTCATGTTTATTCTATGTTAAGGAAAATTTATTTCAACTTCATTCAGTAAAGTTTCGGCTTAAGCTTACACAACACCGCACTTGTTTTAGAGAACAGCTAACGATTGTTGCGCTGTCTTTTAAACCATTTTTTACAAGCATTGATTAATTCAATTTCATTTTCAAAACTGCACAAAAATTTCTTTCACTACTATTCTGGCTTTCACACTCAATCTTTTGAATGATTTAACAGCTGCTCTCAAATGTCCTGCGCAGTCTTCAACCCACAAACCAACATTAACGTGACCTGCTGGGCGTGCGCAGAACCCCTCCAGCCTGTCGTGATGGTATTCAGGCGCTTCTTCCTTCTTTGTGCCTAGTAAAGTAAAAGCGGTGCATTTAATTTATAGCAGCTTTTCCATATGAATGCTTAGAGGCGCTTTTCAATGATCAGTTTACCCCCAGCGGACCGGAATCATAATTATATAGGCGCAGTAAGCAGCTGCTTCTAAGCGGTCCGTGTAGGCTGGTACTCGTTTTACCGACCCCGGAATGATGGAAAATTTAGTGGCCTTTAACGATAAGGTCACTAAAACATTTAACCCTCGACCAGGCCAGGGATCGAACCGGGGACCCCAGGATTGGGAGGCAGAGATCTTAATTACCACTGCGCCAACCCCTCCGCTACCTTTGGCAGAGAAGAAAAATTGTCAATGAAAATGACGACAATAACGACAATGACAAGAGTAACGACATTAACGATGCTGATGGCGATGGCAATGATATGATAATGATGTCGAGAACAGATTAGAGCTGCTGATAGCCATGATGATTGGGGTTGAACCATGATACTTTTCCCACACAAAGTTCCTTGTACTTCTGTTTTTCTGCGATAACATAATTATTTCCAGATAGTTTTCATAGATACAATCTCCTTTGCTTTCTTTAAACAAGCGGCAATTTTACAGTTAAAAAAATACTTC
Source organism: Hydrozoanthus tunicans (assembly GCA_026413305.1). Classification (NCBI taxonomy): domain Eukaryota; kingdom Metazoa; phylum Cnidaria; class Anthozoa; order Zoantharia; family Hydrozoanthidae; genus Hydrozoanthus; species Hydrozoanthus tunicans. Next base: position 1,078 of record JAOBAT010146973.1, read on the forward strand.
CTTAGGTAATATTCGCTTGTATCGAGCAACAAAGCCTTATGCTATAGGCGCAGGGGCTTCTGGGATTGCCAATAATGAAAGTTCCACAGGTAGCCCAGTAATAATTACATTTCAAGAGTTTGATACCCTGCAAACTTAGGTAATTTAAAATTTTTAAAACGGTTAAAGAGAGAAGTTTCTGAAAGCTTTAAAGTTTCGGCCGTTAATATGTTACAGGTTTAAAAGGCACAAGGCCGTGTTGACAGTTAACCCATAACTCTAGCTCAAGTCACAACCACTAGCACAGCATAGTAACAACAACGCGACAGACAAGACCCACGACCCACCTTCATCCTTTCTCGAGCCTAAATGGCTCTTAGGGCCGAATCTTATCTCCTGTTTTTGTAGTGTTAAGCGGATGAGAGTCTTTGACCCCCCTGTACAGGACGCTAATCTATCGCAGCTTAGCCCCTAGTAGAAACTGGTACACATTTATACAGCTGAGTCGACTGGAACAAAGTCAGGTGAAGTGTCTCGTAAGGACACAACACAGTGGTCTGGCCAGGGCTTGAACTTGCGACCCTAGGATTACGAGTCGAACACGCTAACCGCTCGGCCACTGCGCCGCCGATACTTCATAAGAACTTGTAAGCACAATAAAACAATAATATATTTTACTTTTACTACACCTACCGGAAAGACGAGCTTCTATGATGTCATTCGTGCAGCTCTTGTTGTTGAATGTGAAGAACCACCTTTTACAGCACGTGCTGCAGAATCCGACACGAAGACTTCCTTCATATGAGACGTGAAGTTGACTTGAGGAAGACGTCTTGTTAAACACACATTCCTGGAGAGAACGAAAAAGTGGTGTTTAATAGCCAGCGGCGTGATGTAGTAAAACCCGCGTGTAAGAACCTTTGGAATTAAGAACCTACTGGTAGAAATTTGCCTTTTTAATACCCCAAAATATGGTAACCTGTTTTGCCAAGCATTTTTTTTTGCCAAAAAACCTCATTGCAGTGGAATCCCGGTTTAACGTAATGCCAAGAGGACATCAAAATTATATCACTAGTTAAACCGGGATTCCCGGTATAACGATATTGTGGTAAAATTTCTGAAAATATCGTTATACCGGGAAAAAGGTGACGTACGCATTTTTACTCTTAAAATTAAGAGAACTGTTAAAAGGCAAGGAAGAAAAGACAGGTAAACAACGGTTTAAAGCGGTTTAAAACTTATCAATCAACATTCATGGCTGCAGGAGCGTAAGCAAGAACAATGATTTATGACAGAATCATTGATGCTATTAATTAAAGTTTGTTTTGTTATAAAACCAGCATTTCCGATGGTCTGTCATATGATTTTATCGTTATACCGGGAAAGATTTTGCTCTCGGGGAACAAAATTCCCATCGTTAAACCAAATATCTTTAAACCGGGGTTCCACTGTACCACCAAGTCATACACATATATATAATGTAACATAAATTATAACTAATTACAAAATGAACAGAAAAATCCTTTCTATAAAAGGACAAACTCATGTATTGAAAGTTAACTAAGAAGAATGTGTTCTTGTTGAAGAGATACATTTCATAACCATATTCATTGTTTAGTAAGTTTTAGTGTACTTATGGCAATATAGGTGTGAATAAAATGGGTATAATGAAGGATAAAATTGTTTTTGAATTATTTTTTATGATAATGGTTTTTAAAGTTTGACTTGTAAATTTTCCTTGGGTCGATTGTTCGAGCCCAAGCCAGGGCATCACGGTGTGATCTTGAGCAAGACACTGCGATGGGTCAGTGTTCCGTCAAGAACTCCTTGTTCTGGTCTTTTTTGGGTTTTGTTCATTTAAAAGTAAAGTGTGCTGAAATTTACCTTTACCAGTCCATGTTCTTTCAGAGGATCAAAGTTCCAAACACAAACTTTTCCACTGCGTAAAGAATCCTCGCTTATTCCTGGTTCGCCTTTTTGTCCTCTTAGACCAGGGAACCCAGGTTGTCCCTTTTGGCCTTTGGGTCCGACTTGCCCAGGATCTCCTTGTTCACCCTGTAGCCCTTGAACTTGCCCCGGAGGACCGGGGATGCCCGGGTCTCCTTTTGGTCCAGGCCTACCCGCGAATCCCTTTGGACCAATAACTGGAAAACCGGGCCGATCTATTGCCCGAAATCCTTTAGGTCCCCTCGGTCCACGTAAACCAGATTTACCGGGGGCTCCGTTGAACCCTGGTTCCCCTTTTGAACCAGGGAACCCCTGGTAACCTGTAAAATGATGACCGCAAACTGATTCTACCTAATATAGAGAAAAATTGAGCAGCAAACATGAGCCATCCACCGATGAGATCAGAACCGATAGACACAATGGCAATGATGAATTACCGAAACCTAAATAATAACGATAGACTAACAATGCGTAAAATGATAGTAAAATGAACCTATTTTTTCATCTCAGATATGAGATAATACGAAATCCTATAAATTGGGAAAGATTGTGGCAGTTGCCTGATATGATCCTGATTTTTGGGAAGGAATACCCGATGTCCTTGAAACGACCCATGCAGTCCAATAATAAAGAAGAGTAAATAATAAACAGCATGTGAAAAGATGACCCCGAACTAGTTGGAAGCAGGTTGCATCAGTCAACATTCCTGATTAAATATCATTTAACCAAATATTTGTAGAAAATTTAATTGGAAATCAAAAAGTAAATCTAGTTTGAAAATATCCAAAATGTCCGTAGAACCTCTAGATCTTCCTTGACGATTCAACAACCATTTCATTTGGTGAGTTTCATGCCTCTAACTAACAGAGAACTGACGTAAAGTTGCTTTACCAGCAAAAGGCTAGCGCCCAAAAGACATACAAATTAGATATTCTCGTGCAAGTAAACTCCCAAGATGATAGCGAGATTACCTGATTGCAATTGTATATTCCCCATCGGTAGTATTTTCTTTGTCCGTCGCAAAGCACTGTTAGGCTTACTAACAAAAGCAACGTCTTCATGTAGGTGGACATCTAAGGGAAAACGAACAAACAAACTTTATCAGTATAAAGGAATTCTATTGTCACAAGCTTCTCTTGTGAAGCCCTAAATGGAATCGAACCATAACCATCTGGTTACCGATCAGTGGGATAAGAGCTGGGAATGAATTTTTTTGCTTGTCACTAACCTTTTCAGCCACATCCAATTATCAACATCTAATTTCTCCTTACATTACTCTTACAAATAAAGACGTTAGCTAATGAGAAAATAGGAATTGATCAAACACAGAAAAGTCACTGAACTGGTAACATGAAAACCATTGGTTCTAGTTGGTTCAGTTTTACGTATTTAATTGGGCTGATGGATTAACTTTGAGTAAGGGCAAAAACATAAACAAGATTCCACCATCTCTAGCGTCGAGGTCGAGCGATGGTACCTTTCTACACGCCCTCGCACAGTGGGTGGAGTTCACGTGAAACCAGTTATGCGCAAGTGGTAAGCGCTGGACTTCAGGAAAGAAGGCTCAAACATGGCGGTCAAGATGGCCTCCTTAGTTACGATTCTTTACAAGCTGTCCGTAATATAAAAAATAGCTCAAAGGAGGCCTGTCAAAAAACTTGTTTGTACGTGAAACTTTCACATATGCAAATCTATTATACTCGTAAAATCTGTTTTCTACTCGAAGATAAACTTCATTTGTTCGCACCACTGTATATATATCCTCTAAATAGGCATAAGTTGAGCAAATAGTGTTGCACTAAAGTAGTATATTTTTTAACACATTATACAGCTTCAAGTGAAGTTTCCCCACTGGAAATGGAAAATAATCCAAGTTTCGCAGATCTACAGCGTTAACTAGGAACCCATCAACCCACACAACCGAAAGAGAAAAAATTCTTTCTAGTCTTGGTGGAATTCGAACCAATCGACAACTTTGCTCGGCCTAAGCCTAGACGGATATAAAATAAGTATTTTCGCACAGTGGCACTGCAGATGAAAATATAATACACAGCTTCGAGCGCGGCCTTGCCGCAGTAAACGAGGGATAATCTGTTTGAGGCGTGGAAAAAATTAAATAAACTTTATTTACGTGTCAAAATATTGAGCTAGCTTAGTTAAGGTGACCAACTGGGACACCGTTAAGAATCCCAGTTTGTTGGAGGCAGACCAGTTGGCTATTTAAAAGGGTAGTTGATTACCGAAGCCAAATCCGGTCAGATTTGAATCACTGAACCACGCAATAGGTTGAGTATTTTGTGACCCACGTGAACGACCCTAAACAAGCACCGAGGTAATGCTCTACAATTAAACACAATCAGAGTTAGAGCGTGATGACGTCATCGTGTTAGCTACGAAGCAGATGTGTATTAGCGAGTCACTTAAAACGTATTAACTTCCTGAAATACGATGCACACTACGAGTGATCAGGTGGTTATATTTAGGAAACTGCAGACGTAGGCTGACAGCTTTGACGTTTCCATTGTAAGTCGGATGAACAGTTGTTCTCGGCCACATACATAGATGGAATTCCCTTGACACGATAGTGAACCTGTTGGCTATTTCAAAGAAAACGACGCACTACGCAGTCTAAATGTTTTTATAATAGAAAATCACCAAATTAAACAGATATTCTGTGACTAGTAGCTACTTATAACAAGTGTTAAAGAACCTGCTAATGTTTTTTTTTCATTTAAACGAAACCGGCAGGTTCGCTTCCCGCTGTCTATTGCTAATGGGCAGTGAGTAGGCCAGCCAATCAGATTGGAAATTCAGATTCGTGAAAGTGTGCAAGTTGGTTTCTTCTTATATCACGTGATTACCTTTTGCCATAAGGCTATGTATTTATATACCAACTCGTGATAAAACCTTGAATTAAAAGTAAAATTTTAAAAATAATGCGAATGATAAGTCCGATATGCCGGGACGGCCATTCCAAAATCCGAACACGAGACTTTGAAAAACAATTCAAGAATAATCTGAGACTGAGACAAAAAAACTTAGACACTAAACAATTTGTAAGCAAAACAGACAGCTCGAGCTCTGCCGAAAATGCCGAGAACGTGAGCCATTTTGTGAGAAAATCCGAGGCTGCAGCAAGACGGAGAAAAATTTAAAAAACGGAACCTCGAGACATGACAAAAACTGAGATGACGAGATTTCGAGAACTAGCCCTATTTGCCGATAATATCATTGACTGTTCGCTATCCTTTTGTTATAAACCCGCGTAAGTTCGATTGCACAACTTTTTTGCTATCTTCACCAAGGATGACCTTGGAATTGTTTCATAACCAATGAGATTGTTAGTTCGGTGTTGACTACGTGTTTTAAGAAATTGTTATCGGCAACGTTTAAAGCCAAGTGTTATTACATTCAGAACTTGGTTAAACTTGGGACATGTTATAATCAACTTCTTGAGCTTTTGGAAAAATTTATTTCATAAGCTTGAGCTCTTTAACCAGTCTACGCTAAGTTAGTTTTTATAAGATATTTTATAAGGTTTTCTTATCATCGGTTGATACCGGTGGATTTCTTTTAAATGTAATCGACTTATCGGTTTTATCAGGTTAAATAGTAAAAAGCTTCCACGAAAGGTTAACGCTGATGTGCCAGCGAAGAACTTAAGTTTCTGACTCGACCATGTTCGCCAGGAATCGTAATGAATTTATTCGATCTATGTTTACAAATATTGTGTTAGAAAGCAATCTTAAAGTTACAAACTTGAACGAAAAGAACACTTACTTCCGTGGCTTCGTTTCTTCTACAGGTTAGTAAAAATCATGTTAGCAAAAATCCATGTTAGCATCTGACAACAGGTTAGCTCAACTAAATCAAATATGGCTACTGAAAATTTTTATGCACTGAGGTCCAAAAGCATTCTGGGTCGAACGCAGTCTCTAGTACCAGTACTCTGGCGCAACACTGATCTAGTTTCAAAAAGACTAAAACTATCAACTCTACTTTTAAGTTGACAAAAATATTATCTCTTAACCAAATATTTTGTCATGTTTGCATGCACAACCATGAAACAATGTTATTGATATCGTCCTTATGACACTGACAAAAAAAGTTTACAGTTTCCAAACATGTTTCTTTCTTGTTTACTTTGAATAATGTATTGGATCATGAATCGTGGTTTCTGATATTACAAACCTTGATAATCATAACCTGAGCCTGGCCGCTTAGTTTTTCTCTGTGTCAAAACATCATAATTTCCATCTATGGGAGGGTATGAGAAAATTGACTCTGTCAGACGGCAAAACTCATATTTTTTTTAAAGAAAACCTCACGGTATTTTTGTTTCAAGTTTCAAAATAGGAAAAAAGTAAACAAAACTTGACATTCGGTGTCGTGTTGCACACAAGCCTTGGCACCAAAATCGGCTAAATTTTATCGTACTACCCTGCACATTACTTCCAAAAATTGCAACGGACATGTACTTGTATAGTTGTACTTATTAAAAATGTGTAATAAAAAAAAAAGAATTTGAAAAGTCGCTAACTTAGTGAGAGAGGTATCGACCGCGGATCTTATTTCAATTTTCATATATGAAAGACTTTTTTATCGTAATTCCGCATTTAGTTTCGAAATCCCCAACTGGTTTACAGCAATTTGTTTTCGAAAACCAACTAATCTACAATTAAGTTGAATTTCTGGACCGCTAGTCAATGTATATTTAGCTTAAGATGACGGTTCCCACGTGTTAACCATTATATTAATCAGCTCACCCAAGGTTTCTTCAGGCAAAATATGAAGAAATCGGAATTTTCACTTTTGATTTTCTTGGTCATCTGTTCTTAAATCTTTAATGCTAATACTATTATTATTTTTGTTGTTGTTGTTGATGTTGTTGTTGTTGTTGTTGATGTTGTTGTTGTTGTTATCTTTGTTTTTTTGCTAATCGTAAAATTCCGATAGTAAGTTTCAGGGGCGTTTATGAACGAACCTTTAAAAAAACTTTCCCCGTCCCTATCTCCAAACCCCCCCCCCCTTCCCCCCGAAAATAAGCCCCTAAGGTTAAAATTTTGAATAATTAAATTCATTTAACTTATACATACTGAACATTAGCAAAATTGCTTCCAAGGAGGTAAGTATGGGAATTTCATGCCGGCGCAGTTCGATTATCAGTTTGATTACAAAAGTCAAACCGGTTGAAGTGAAAGCTTTTTAAGAAACTTTCGAAAGTAGAATTGCTCTTAGCTTGGTTGTATACGGCAAAACTGCTGTCACTGGTAATAACAAGTAAAACAAATTATAAGAGCGGATGTCACGAATTATTTAGCATCGAGTTTCAGTTTGAAATTTTCGTTTTCCTCATACTTTGTCCAAAAGACCCCTATGGTGAACTTTTTTCGAAAATAACATTAAAAGTTTTGAGGGATTTTTATTTTGCGAGAAAACGAGCAAAGTTGAAATCACATGTCTGAGCCCGAAATTCGCCGTTCACGGCCACTGTAAACGTATAGAAAACATGTTATTTCAACGCGCTCTTTTGGACAAAGTATGAGAATAATGAAATTTTCAAACTGAAACTCGATGCTAAACAGTTATGGACATCCGCTCATAAAATTGCACAATTACTTGGAATATATAAATAACACTATTGTCTATGACATTACTTTGAAGTTTATTTATGCAATATTACGTGACAACTTTTTGTATATAAGTTGCTACTGAACCTAAAAACACATTGAAAATAAGTTTTCGAGTTAAAAACATTTTCAAAAGTCATTGATTCAGCTTATTGGATTCATATTTCTCTTACCGACTGAGTTCCACAATCATGGAAGTTAAGGTTTGTTCCTCTAATTTTGACAGTTTTTTAGAACTCGTTGTTTTCTTCCTAAAATTAATAATCCTTCTTCTTCTTCTTCTTCTTCTTTTCTTCTTCTTCTTCTTCTTCTTTTTCTTCTGCTCTTTCTTCGTTTTCTTCTTGTGCTTCTTCTTTTTCTTCTTTACTTCCTCTCTTGTTCTTCTTAACTCTTGTTTTCTTGTTCTTGTTCTTGTTCTTGTTCTTGTTCTTGTTCTTGTTCTTGTTCTTCTTCCTTAGCTTGTTGTATTTGTTTTCCGCATCCCGTCCTTCTTTCACAAAAATCGAATGTTACCTGCTAATTGTTTTAAGTGGTTTGCACTACTTTGGGTTAAATCGAAGCACCAATCGTAAATTCAACTTCTTCTATGACTTGTTGCGAATTTTGTACCTCGACGGCTTGTACAAAGAGACTATAACATTAGTGTGAGCGAAATCATGTAAAGCCTTGTCGTCTTTTCACAAATGATTAAAGCTGGTGTTTTAAATGATTTCATTCAACAGGAAATTATTTTTGTAACCTTTCAATTATGCTTGCTTGCAACGTGTGTCACTGCCATACCCCGGATGTTTCCCTCAGCTTTAAATTCATCTTGCAATACAACACAGGAAGCTTCACCCAAAAATAAAGGTCAGAGTCTTACTAGTATTAAACAAAGTTAACAAAAACAAATTGTATTAATATATTGCCGTCAGTAAAAACATACTTTCAAAAACCAGGAAAACGCTTCGTAAAGTAGAAAACACATTTGATTTACTTTGTTGCTTGCTCGGTTAGCAGTGGCTGAGCAAACTGCATATTGAACAATCTCAAGTTCAAAATAGCTATAGAACTCTTTAATCTTGCTAATTTCGTTGCTCAGTACGTCATCAACTTTCTTGCAGTTTAAGTGAAAAAAAAAACTCCTCTCTCTTCTAAACACCTCATCTCTGCTTAACGCCCCCTACGACACTACGAACTTTATTAGGCGCCCCGGGCGTTTATTAGCTCATTTACAGCAGACGTTAATGTTAGCTATGTTGATAATCGTACAAATGAAAGCACATTCGTGCTATATAGTTATCAAATCGTGCATTCTTACTGAATGCTATATCGTTATATTAGCAATAATAATAATAATGATAAAAATAATAATAATATTATAATACTTTATTCACACTTCACATTTGAGTTTTAAGTTACAATAGGGTATTATCAAAAGATTCTTTCTAACATACACAGAAAAAAGATAAGTAACTAAATACAGTGGAATATTTAGAAATGTCTAGCATCTAAGGTAGCAATAGAAACGATGACGTTAATGATTTTGGTGCAATTAACGATAATAGTTTTTTCGTGTTAGTTATTAACGAATTTCTTATTTCCCTTTTTTTTAATGAACCCAAAGATGCACTTAAAACCAGTAAGCGAATTAATGAGTGTTGTTTTGTCTCGAAACTATTTCATGTTCATTTTTTCAACAAAAGGTGGAAGGATAATTGGAAGTATGCGCAGCTCCGTCCCACCCTGTGTGAAAAGCACCTCCTGTGTACCAGTGGCTGGCGCTTCAGGATGTATTGTAGTCGCTACATGCCACAAGTATTCCGATGTTCAATGCTATCCAAAAAACAGCCGCTTCGAATGCACGGATGTCATTTGTCATCACGGGGGAAAATTGTTTACTACATCTTGTGTATGTAAAACAGACAAACCTAAACCCATCGAAGCCTGTAAACTGACTTAGAACGATTTCAACTCACACAAATCGAGTAAATACAAAATAGGCAATTGTAGGATAATGCGCGCGCCGCACGAGGGGTCGGCCAATTTCCGGCTCAGTCCCCCACGAGAGCAAACACCAGCGGAGGGAGCAAGACGTATTGTAATAAATAATTTTTTGCTCTGGAACTGCTTTTAAAAACGTAACTCAGAAATTTGTTGTTTTATTTGAGGGGGGAGGAGATTTGTAGAGGGGGATTATTAGGGATGGACGACTTTTAAAAGCCCATATACAGTTGTTATCAATGTCTACTAAAAGAATGGTTTTATCGGACTCTTTTATTGCCAAACGTTAACGACTTTTCGTTGAAACCGCTAAAATACTTCAGTAAAATCGATAAAGCTGACCGGATATGATGAATATGGTAATGACTTTGAGAAAGTCAGGATAGCTTTCCACATGCTTTAAGAAACAATGATGAAATGTAAGAGTAAATGTCCGGCGGGGGGTGGGGGGTGGGGGGAGGAGGGG
>JAOBAT010146984.1:0-11080 GCA_026413305.1 Hydrozoanthus tunicans
ATATGTAAATTTAACTCATTATAAATTTCAACCAATCAGAAGACGAATTTTGCCCTGTAGTGGTATATAGAACTACTTGCGCGGTCTTCGAAGCTAGAGGCCCCCAGTTCGATTTCCGCTGACTGCACGCCTGTTTCGACTTTCTTCTGGTCAGTGTAGCTGAAGCTTTGAATACCCCTAAAACGGGCGCACCGTCGGCTTCCGTTGATAACAGCACTTTTTTGAGAGCTGAAGGAACTACTGACGTTGAATAGCGGTGCCTTTACCTTTATTTAACCTAAACCTTTGTTACGATAAATAGAATTAATGAAATTGTTGTCTGAAATAAACAAAGTTTTTGATCAGGTAAATGTTTCTAGGTCAAGATGTACGTTCGTTGTATTCAGTCTATAACTATTTGTACAACACATATAAAGTACATTTCTTCATAAATCATTTTACCTTTTAAGCCTCGTTAATAACCTGGCGATTCCTCGCAGAGTATTTACCAGATCATTGTAAAATGTCGTATGATCAGGTATTGCGATTTAAAGAGACTCGCGATAAAACTTCCAAAATTTCGTTTCAGTTGTTTTCCCAAATAAGGAACACTTTTTCATTGCAAAGCATTTTGCTGATCGTTAACGTGGAAGGTTGCACAGAGACTAGGGAGACAATAAAATAGTGGTGGAGGAGGACTCCATTTTCTGACAGTAATGTCTCCTTTTTAGTTGTATACCATTTCCACCTTAAAAATCTATAAATCTTTAGTCCTACTCATCATAAATGAATCGAGGATATGTTAACCCATTTTATCAATTCTCCCTTTTTCTGCCTTTGTCTAGTTTACCAAACCTTCCTTACACTAGCTCGCTAATTCATTCAATTTTAGCGCGCGTCAAGTTCAGTTCTATCAATAAAAATTGCTAGCTTTAGTTGTTGCTGAACAGTTAGTAAAATTTTCTTACTAATTTGATTTCTTTCTACCACCCTACAGACGTTTACGAGCAGCTAGAGGAACAAGAAGAAAAAACAAGAGACCTGGATGAAATTGTCCAAGAGCTTGAGGAGGAGAGACGAGCGCTAACCCAAAAGACTCTTGATATATTGCCCAAAGTCAGACCAATACTAAACATATTAGCTGTCAGAGCAAAGGACTTAGAAATGAGAGCTTTGGAGCTTCAGAGAGCTGCTAATTTAGCTTTTCATTGTTATTATGAGCAGCAGCAGCAACAACAACAACAGTATCGTTCCTCTTTGCACCAAAAGGGTCATAAGTTGGACGAATACTCAAAATTAGGTCGTCGACTTTGCACCGTCTTCAGCTGGGTGTTGGAGAGTTTAACTGTTGGCCATGTTTAACTTACATTTACAATTAACAGTGCTCAGACACTATCATATGACATTGCTTGAGCCACAATTTTGAACAAATAGTGTTTGGTTATGTCATAGCTCTGAGCTGAATCACGAGAACTATTGTGAGAATTTTGTTTGTAGTGTGTGTGTTTTTTCTCTCTCTTATCCCTTAAGAACATTAAAACTTTTTAGATATACGTAAGATGCTTTGATTAAGGTAACTTCAATTAGTAAAGTATTTTACAAAAATATCCGTGATCTTTTGGTTTTCTCGTTCTTTAGCATCAGTTTAAGTTTGCGTAACACGAGGAGTAGTGTGCACAACTGAAAGTGCTATGTGTTGCAGAGATTTACCGCTGTGGCACGTGTTACCACATTCATGAACAATGAATAATTGATCAACAACTGGTTTTAAAAACTTTTAAGATAGTTAATCGCTTATATGAAATTTTCAAATTCACAATTTGTATCGCTAAAAATACTGTTGCTAAAGTAAAAGTCGTCTATACCTCATGCAAGGTAGTTTTTGAGTTTAATTCACTTGCGCTTGGCTTAGCGTCTCATTTGCAGTTGCTTCTTAAAAACTTCAAGGACACAGAAGCTTAAGAACTCTAATTTACTATGTTTTGGTGTTACCGCAATGCCATTACCTTGTACTGAACATGCACATTAATCAGATAGCTGATCCATTAAGACAGGTACGTGGGAAGGGGCGTAATCAACCCAGTTTTCGTGTAAGATTAATTTTGAGTGTACTGAACGCTTATCTATGCTTCTAGCTCTCCTTCCCCCAATCCCCATATCTTCCCCCCATATCAATTTTGTTCCGACGGGCGACGGTTCTGTGCATTTGAATTCTCTTGGGAACAAAGGACCACGAAATAAGGTCAAGTTAAAGTTAAGCAAATTTCAAAACTTTCGGTAATTTTCAGTAACTGTCCGTAAAATTGACTTCTTTTCCAGCGATCAAATTTTCGTACGTTTTCTTTTGTCTGAAAATTCAAGATTCCGTTTTTCGTTGTTTCGTATTTAAAGTACGAATTATATAACTTGGCAAGACAATTTTTATTCGATTGGTCAAGAATTTTGGTGCTATGTGCCATAGTTTAAAAGAACGATTGGTCGCCAATTATCCGGTATGCCGGATCATTCGTTTGATTTCGCCTCAAGTTGGAGTATCGACATACAGCATTCCTTGTTTGTATGCGGTGTTGATTGCTTAATAGTATGGAAAGTCGATGATATTTCGTTCCAAAATACAATCAATGATGATCTGCTGCGAGTTGATCGAGAAAATTTCTTTATTGTCAATATTGATGAGAATGTTTCGATGAGCTACTTGTTGAATTGTATTTCATTTCTTTCACTTTTGTGCAAGGTCAAGTGCACAAACCAAAAGAAAGAAGGAACAAAGAGATGCAAGAAAGAATTCAAATCATTACTCAACTGAAGTCCATTCAAAAGGAAATGTCTTACTATCGTTCATTAGAACCATTGTAATTTACCAAAAGTATGCAAGTTCGAAGTCTAAAATGGCCTTAGGAACTCAAAATTTCCTTCTGAAAAGCCATATAAACTGGAGTACGCGGAGACGTTTTAGAATTCATTTGAGGCAGACATGAAGTTGCTTGTGGTGATCGTGTTTCTTGCTTTAACATCGGGAAGAAGCCTCGCGGAGGTTCCTGTAGAGAAAGGTTTGTTACAAAGTAAAGTATGTTAATGTAACGAGTATATATATAAAGTAAGGAAAAAATTTTGCCCACCAAAAAACTTGCTGGTTCCCTTGTATCTTTATTTCCTTTTGCTCTCTCCTTAGTTGAGTTATAGATTAGCAAACTCAGTCAGAGTCGTTTGAGTACATGTGCGGTAAAGTTATTGGTTAATACACAAGACTTTTAGCGACAAACTTAGATTTAAGCAACCCGACTTTGTGTACTATAACAGGAAAGCTGTCGTCAGCTGTTTTTCTCATTTACCGTTGCGCTGATTTCTGAAGTTTAGTAGAGTTGGGTTCTTTCCTGATTATGTTCGCTAGATTTATTCTTGTAGCCTCTATTAAGCCCGGTCTTTGTCTAAGGTTAGACAAGAATAAACAGTATTCCGAATGGTTCAATAGTTGAACTAATGAACTTGAATTCCTTTGCACGCTTATCTGGTTGTGAGGAAGTTTAGTGGTTTTTTATCGTTTAATGTGAGGTTACATCCGTTACTTTTCTTTTGGCATGTGGCAGCAGAAGAGTCGCACATTGGTTTGAATGAACTCTATGTAGGCCAGAAACCGAGCGCTGGCGAGGAAGAGAGAGCATACGAGAATGACGAAGGTATGGTTTGATATATGGAATATGATGTAAGACGCCGCGTTTTTAATTTGAAGGAGAAGCTTTTTTTGTTTTCCCTTTTTGTTCGGGAAAGCAAAGACCTGTTTTTATTCTTCGGTAACGGCCTTGTTTGAGTTGTGAATAGGCATCAGTTTATGTTCTTTAGCATCAGTTTATGTTCGCGTAACACGAGGAGTAGTTGTGCACAGCTGAAAGTGCTGTGCGTTGCAGAGATTTACCGCTGTGGCACGTGTTACCACATTCATGAACAATGAATAATTGATCAACAATTTAATTTTAAAAACTTTTAAGATAGTTAATCGCTAATATGAAATTTTCAACTGCACAATTTGTATCGCTAAAAGTACTGTTGCTAAAGTAAAAGTCGTCTATACCTCGTGCAAAGTAGTTTTTGAGTTTAATGCACTTGTGCTTGGCTTAGTGCCTCATTTGCATTTGCTACTTAAAAACTTCAAGGACACAGAAGCTTAAGAACTCTAATTACGATGTTTTGGTGTTACCGCAATGCCATATAAACTGGAGTATGCGGAGACGTTTAAGATCTCATTTGAGGCAGACATCATGAAGTTGTTTGTAGTGATCGTGTTTCTTGCTTAAACATCGGGAAGAAGCCTCGCGGAGGTTCCTGTAGAGAAAGGTTTGTTACAAATGATTTTTAATGTAAAGAGTATATATATAAAAAAGGAACAATTTTTGCCACCAAAAAAACTTGCTGGTTCCCATGTATTTTTATTTTCTTTTGCTATCTCCTTTGGTCAGTTATAGATTAGCAAACTCAGTCAGCCAGAGTCGTTTGAGTACATGTGCGGTAAAGTTATTGGTTAATACACAAGACTTTTAGCGATACTGAGATATAAGCAACTCGACTTTGTGTACTATAACAGGAAAGCTGTCAGATTGTTTTTCTCATTTACCGTTGCGCTGATTTCTGAAGTTTAGTAGAGTTGGATTCTTTCCTGATTATGTTCGCTAAATTTATTCTTGTATCCTCTATTAAGCCCGGTTAGACAAGAATAAACAGTGTTCCGAATGATTCAATAGTTGAACTAATGAACTTAAATTCTTTTGCACACTATACAGTAATAGCCCGCATATAAAATTCTCGGTTTTAAGGACCTGTCGGGCTAAAATTTACATTTTAAGCCCCCTCCACATAAGAACCTTTTTAGGCTAAAGTTTTAAGTTAGGTTCTTATAAGTGGTGTTGCTGTTAAAGTGTATAGGTAGAAACTGCTGAATTAAGATCATCATCTATTTAAAAGTTACTTGACATAACTTTTTTTTAAGCTTAAGTACCATGTTGTATGCTTATTGTGTTTGCCATTCAAATAATTTCCCAAGTATTTGCGAGTACTGTACTACAGTACTACTAGCACTGCTCTATGGTACAAATAAATGATTTATACTGTATATAATGAGATGATATTTATAACATATGTAATATATTCAGATGAAATTCATATGAAAATATAAGAACCTATTTTAAGAACCTTGGAAACCTAATGTTGCTTTAAGTACCATTTATATAAGAACCTATTTAGGTTAAATTGAAAAATTCAGGTTCTTATACGCGGGCTATTACTGTATCTGGTTGTGAGGAAGTTTAGTGGTTTTTTATCGTTTAATGTGAGGGTTACATCCGTTACTTTTCTTTTGGCATGGGGCAGCAGAGCCGCAGATTGGTTTGAATGAACTCGATGTAGGCCAGAAACCGAGCGCTGGCGAGGAAGAGAGAGCATACGGGAATGACGAAGGTATATGGTTTGACATGTGGATTGACGTAAGACCCCGGTTTTAATTTGAAGGAGAAACATTTTATGTTTGCCATTTTTGTTCGGGAAAGCAAAGACCTGTTTTTATTCTTCGGTAACGGCCTTGTTTGAGTTGTGAATTAGCAAAAATTGCTTGTGTCATGTGTAAAAGTTATGTGAGGCTTCCCTTAGCAATAAAATCTTTCCGAGGTGTTTCCTGCCTGTAATATCTCTTTCTTTTCCACTGCGCTGAATGTTTTGCAGTTTCAGTAGTAGAGTTCTTTTCTCTTCATTGTGCGATTAATCGATCTATTCTTGCATTTTTATCAAGCCGATATTGAAAGTGTGCCGAAACGATTCCCTAGCTAAACCACTGAATAAGCTATCTTTTGTTCCCGATTTGATTGTGTCAAAGTTTAGTGAAATTCTTTCCATAATCTTTGTTGCCTGTCCTCAGTTTAATTTGAGGTATTTTTCTTTTGGTATGTCGCAGCAGAAGAGTCGCAGGTTGATTTGAATGAACTCGATGCGGGCCAGAATGCGCCAGGTGATGAGAAAGAGAAGGCATATGAGAATGACGAAGGTAGGCTTGTCACAGTTTGGGTTCAAAGACTCAAATTGAGACCAAAAAAGTCAATGTTTAAACATTCATTTTGTTATTTTGTTTTTCTTTTATTTCTTTTCAAAAAAATACAAAAAGCTGTGGGTAAAAAGATGATGGGGAGGAATCGACCGCTTTCTTGTCAGGCTTTAAAAAGGAAGAAGCCATCAAAAATGACAGGTGTATCAATTTGGATGCTAGGCTTTATTTTGTATTCTTTTCTATTTTCTATACATTTATTTATTTATAGGGTATTCCAGTTATTCAATTGTTGTAGATTAGATCTTATAACATGATAACAATGATATGTTATGGTAAAGGATGTATCCAATAAAGAACGTAAAGAGGGAACCACAATGACAAATTTAAAAAAACAATCGATATCCTTGTAACATTGATGATGTTGATCATAAGAACAATAAAAAAATGATGCTATATTACAGATAAGCAAGATCAAATCATCGTGAAAAATTTTCTTTGTTAACACTTGCGTGTTGGTATCTTTTCTCTGTATGATTGAATCTAAAGACCGGCAGCCAGGGGGGGAAGAGTCTGATGATGGGGAACTGGAGATGAATGAACAAAGCAGTGACGTCGTAGATCCATCAGATAACACAGAGTCAGGTATGTAATAAATGATATTGATTATTAAACCATTATTTTTATCAATGAGAAGTTAAAATAAGCAACCATTTTACTTGTCAAAAATTTAAAACAAGTCTAGTTTTTTCGGGTACCTAGTTGATCAGTAAAGTACCACCACTTTTAAAAAGTGTGAGAGTATTTTTGAGTTTTTCCCGTTTAAGCATTCGTGTCTATTTAAGTTTCCACTAATCGCGAAAAGTGGCAAAACGAGAAATCTCTTGAGTTTTTTTCAGGTTTTCGAAGTTTTCAGAAAGTCAAAAAAAAGTCGAGTTGTTACTTACTTTTCTCCATCTTTAAAGATTTTTGCTTGATTGACAGCTGTCAAGTGTCCTAGCGCCTCTATTGGCTGGGAGATAGAATTCTCTCAAGACACGTGACATAGACAGCTGATAATCGGAACTAAGTAGAATATTTGATTTAATTATAACTCTAATGTTTCTCTTTACGGATGTTGCCCCAATTTGTTTACAAGACCCCTTTAATTCTTAAGCAATACATCATCGATTGCGCGGAAGAAGACTGTATCAGAGCCGCGTCATACGATTTTATATAGTTGATATTATTGTTTCCATATTAAAGAAGAACAGTTTTCAAGAGTGTTTTAAAATACAACTGTTCTCTTTTGATAAACGTTTTATTCAGCTAACTTGAAACCTGTTGCAACAGGAGCGCCAGGAAGGCATTGAAAATTTGCTCTCCCCGGAAACGTCACGAGTTGTCAGATCATAGGAAGCCCAGTTCAGTTTTGCATGAAGTTTTTTTATTTATCATTTTTTTGTCGTGTTTTTGTGTTTCATCAATACTTTCCCAACTATTATCACTTTCGTCATCAATTATTGTCACTAAATACTATGATATTGTTGTTGTTGTTGTTGTTAATAGGTTTTCTGTTTGTTCTTTTTTGTTAATATATAAATCACACTCCATTAGATTTAGTGGCCACAAACTCCATTTTTCAGATCTTCAGAAGAACGTTCAGAGAGATGCGTTCTTTTGGCGCCGTCGTCGTTCTATCAGCCGCCGTCCTCGTTTGGTTCGACGCCGTCGTTTCTTTCGACGCCGTCGTTTTGCTCGACGTCGTCGTTTCGCCCGTCGCCGTCGTTTCGCTCGCCGCCGTCGTTGGATTCGCCGCCGTTATTACCGACGTCGCTACCACCGCCGCCGTTATTAACATTATTATAAGAAAGTATTCCTCTCGAATGCAATTGACGTCACTTCAAAAGCTTGCTCGATGCAATAGTTAACAGGCTGATTAAATGTCATCGATTGCTTCAAGATTGACGTTACGTTATAGTGTTTTGTGTATGACATTGACATGAATGAGTTTCACGTTTGACATTGAAAGTTTAAACTGAAGTCCTAGTGAGTCTTGCAGTATTAACTGCTAATGAAACCATTGTATGGTTGTTATTAAACTTAAAGCTGAAACTATTGTGCAAGAATTAAACTGAAGTTTGTGCCAGAGTTTTTGTTTGGTGTTTCTTTTTATTCTTCTTTCTATAAACTTACCAGCGTACCTCTTAGAAAAAAGTTGACGTCCCTCCCACTTCCTTGAGCAAAGCGTACCTTCCACACTCTAATAAATGAAATCCCGTATTTATTTAGGAACCAGTGAAATTGCAAGATTTTTGTACTGAAGGCGTTTATGAGGGGTTGGTTGTTAGTGCGCAAAGATGGTTTGGTTGAATACAAACTTGTTGACTGCAGCATTTATTCGATGAACTATCACGGTCACGTGACCACACATATTTTCATGTTATTACTACTGCGGTTAGTTTTCTTTGCTATGATTGTTTGCAATCGCTGTTAGAATTCTGTAAGTTTTCTTCTTCTAATTTGTATAAATTTAAAAGCTTTTTGATAATGAGCATAGTTCTGACATAACCCTAGATCCTATTTTTTAGTTATCTTTCCCCACACTAAAGAAAAGAGGAAGGCAGCAAGGCTCGCTGGTCGACCAGTCAACCAGGCTAAGAAAAAGCTTTCTAGCTCGAAAATTAATTTAAATTTTAAGCATCGAAATCTCGCAGCATTTGACCGACATCTGTACTACACAGAAGAACCAATCTATTCTTTAGTGCTGTACGCCTTGCTTTCTACAAAGGGAATTTTGTTTGAAAGTTGAGCGACCAGAATCTCCATTCAATAATCGGCTTTGCAACGATCGATTCAAATCTCTTCCGCCCCATCCCCCTGGCGGACATTTTTAAATCGCCTGTCAAAATGACACGCTGAAGCTATTGTAGTTACACTGAAACATGAGACAACATCTGGAGACAGTGTATTGTATTTCGATTTATTCACAACTGTAGCTTGGGGTACCTGTGGTTACAAGGGTTTTGTTTTCAAAATGGGTTGCATTGTCTTTTGATGTGCATTCACTCTAAAAGTGACTAAAACCATCATTCTGGAATTTTTCTATCTGTCAATTAATTACCATAGTCCTCAAGTCAACCTTGGTGAAGTTTATGATTTTTTGTGAAATGTATGAAGACTTACAGAAAAACCTCATCGTCATGGGATCGGTAGTCAAGAGAGAGTGAAAGCATTTGTAAAACAATGTTTGTTTTTGGAAACACGTACCACAAAATATTGAAAAATGCATGCAAGTTGTTATTGAGATTTGACGCGGATTGTCGCATACAAAACTCTGCGACATGGTATTAAAGCCGGTTGTATTTTGTGTGTCAGATTTTTGTACATTCCTCTCATTAGTATTGGATTTTATGAGCAGCATTTACGGGATATCTTAAACGTTTACTTAACAGATATCTTCAATTTATTCCTTTTCACTAAACCTAAAACTTCGTTACGATAAGCAGAATTAATTAAATTATTGTTTGAAATAAACGTTACTTTTTATCACGTAACTGTTTCTTGGCCTAGCCGATGATGTACGTTCATTGTATTCAGTCGACAATTATTTGCATAACACATATAAAGTAATTCACTTATAAGCTTCGTTCATAACTCGGCGATTCCTCGTAGAGTATTTACCAGATCCTTGTAAAATGTTGAATGATCTGGTACTGCGATTCAAAAAGAGACTCGATAAAATGTCCAGAATTTCGTTTCAGTTGTTTTCCAAAATAAGAAACTCTTTAACATTGCAAAGCATTTTCCATTGCTGATCATTAACGTGAAAGGTTGCTCCGAGACTAGGGAGACAATGAATTACTGCTGGAGGAGGACCCCAATTTCTGACAGCAATGTCTTCTTTTTAGTCGTTTATACCTTTTCCCCCTAAATATATATAAATTTAGTCCTATTCATCATAAATGAATCGAGGATTTACTAACCTATTTAATCAATTCTCCCATTTTCTGTCTTAGTCTAGTTCACCAAACCTTCCTTGCACCAGTTCGCTAATTCATTCAATCGTAGTGCGCATCAAGTTCAGTTCTATCAATAAAATTGCTAGCTTTAGTTGTTGCTGAACAGTTAGTAAAAACTTTCTTGCTAATTTGATTTCTTTCTATCAACCTACAGACGTTTACGAGTAGCTAGAAGAACAAGAAGAAAAAAACAAGAGACTTGGATGAAATTGTGCAAGAACTTGAGGAGGAGACTGAAACGAGCACTAACCCAAAAGACTCTTGATATGTTGCCCAAAGTCAGACCAATACTAAATATAACAGCTGTCAGAGCAAAGGACTTAGAAACGAGGGCTTTGGAGCTTGAGAGAGCTGCTAATTTAGCTTTTCAGAGTTATTATGAGCAGCAGCAGCAGCAACAAAAGTACCATTCCTCTTCGCACCAAAAAGCTCAAAAGTCGGACAAGTACTCGAAATTAGGTCGTCGACTTCGCACCGTCTTCAGCTGGGTGTTTGAGCGTTTAACTAGCGGCCATGTTTAACTTACAATCAACAGTGCTCAGACACTGTTATTGAACGTTAACATTGCTTGAACAACAACTTTGAACAAATAATGTTTGGCTATATCATAAGTTGCGGAGAACTAGTGTGAGAGTTTTGTTTCTAGTGCTAGTTTGAGAGTGTATTTTTTTCTCTCCAATTTCAACTTTTTAAATGTACGTATGATGCTGTGATTAAGTTAACTTCAATTAATTAAATATTTTAAGAAAAAAAACTCATGATCCTCTCGTTTTTTAGCATCAGTTTATGTTCAAGTAATACGAGGAGCAATGCCGCCCTACTTAAACTGCTACGTTGCAGATTGACCGTTGTGGCGCGTGTTATCACGTGAATGAACAATATATATAACGAATAACTTATCAACAATATATTTTTTAAAACAACTTTTAAGATAACTAATCGCCAATGTAAAATTTTAACTATTTCTGTACACGCGAATTCTCTGGGGAACAAACGAACGCGAATAAGGTCAAGTTAAAGTTAAGCAAATTTCGAAACTTTCGATAACTTTCAGTAGCTATACGTAATTTGATTT
>JAOBAT010146995.1:0-11079 GCA_026413305.1 Hydrozoanthus tunicans
CCGTTTGATCTGTCTGTTCCGCCGTCTCCGTCTGCTCCGTTTGATCTGTCCGATCCGTCGGCTTCGTCTGCTCCGTTAGATCTGTCTGTTCCGCCGTCTCCGTCGGCTGCGTTTGATCTGTCTGCTCCGTTTGATCTGTCTGTTCCGCCGTCTCCGTCTGCTCCGTTTGATCTGTCTGTTCCGCCGTCTCCGTCTGCTCCGTTTGATCTGTCCGATCCGTCGGCTTCGTCTGCTCCGTTTGATCTGTCTGTTCCGCCGTCTCCGTCGGCTGCGTTTGATCTGTCTGCTCCGTTTGATCTGTCTGCTCCGCCGTCTCCGTCGGCTGCGTTTGATCTGTCTGTTCCGTCGTCTCCGTCAGCTTCGTCTGATCTGTCTGATCCGTCTGATCTGGAAAATGATATTTTGAGGTATGTATTTTCATGTCATACCCGATACCCATCCTAAGGGTTGTTAGTGGAGGTGTGTAGTGGTAAGTGACTATGGAATAGATAGTCTCCAAAGCATATGATGCCCCCTGACTGTTAACAAAAAATGCCCCTCCGCACCGCACCTCAAATTAAAAAAATTATGATCCATTACTTGACGAACTTACAGTTGCCTAAACAAGGACACTGCTGACCAGTATCATATGACTACATTGCGGGCTCAAGCGTAAAATTAACACATCGAGGTCATGCGTCTTTTACTGTATTCGACCGCTGTCCAGGTAATAGATTTTCATATCATGCTGCTAAATAATATAATGGGTACTTGTAGATGAGGTTGCGATGCAAAGCAAAAAGGGTAATGAAGTCCACACTCTATAAGCATATTTTCAATGCTGTGGTAACACGGGGAGATGTTATGTTGAAAATGTGAATTTAGCACTGAGCCCTGTGTGTATGTTTATATTTTCAGACCGATTGAAATCTACAACGGCAATCAGAAAACACCCTACTTCTGGAGAGGGAAAAAAGAGTTCTTAAAGGGAGAAGTTCTGGAAATCCTCCTGTTAAATGAAGATGGCAATAGAATTTGCACAGAAAGACCCCTGTCAGTAACAGAAGATGCGGCCTTCGTCATCGACATCCGGGAGCTTCTATCTCGGAAAGATTACTCGGAGGACAATATCGGAAACTTCCGGAATCTAGGGCATTGCGGAAAAAGTTTTACGGTGGAAAATGAGGAAATGACAAATACAGGCAGTATGGAGCGCACCGTCAAAGGACGCCCGCCGCTTCGAAACGACGAGTTTTTGGTAAAGGTGGGTCACAAGAAGCACAAAGACTTCAAGAAACGCCCTTATGAGGTCTCCAGCATTAAAGGGGAAGGCGTATTATGCTTGCCCAGTACCTCTTGGAAGACGCCACTCATGAAGTTAGCCAAGCAAAGAAGATGCGCACAGGTGCAGGTATCAAAAAGAAAATTCGCGACCGTGTAGCTGGTCACAAAACCCCTAGCGCTATTTACGATGAGCTGTTTACCGAAGGAGGAGGGATGGACTTCCAATGTATGTCTGATCTACCTCGAAGTATTGACCAGATAAAGTACGAGCGACAAAAGATCAGAAAGTAAGGTGACTTTGACGAGATGGCCACCCCTTTGCAGACGGCAAAAGAAACGGTACATACGGAACCTTCAGTGGACACCTGAACCTCGAATGGTTGTGCTAACAGAAAACGTCGTGCAAGATGTGGTCGATAACTGTACAAATCCAGAGATGTTTACGCCCTTCACTATTGATACCACTTTCAATGTTGGCTCGTTTTATGTGACGACAACAACGTACAAGCACCTGAAGTTGATTGATCACCGCACTGGTAAACATCCTTCCCTGCCTGGACCAGCGTTGTTCCATCGTCGCCAGGATACTGGCCAATTTCCTTACTTTGCACAGACACTACAAGAGGTCAACAACAACGTCACTGACATTCTCACCATCGGCTCTGATGGTTTCAAGGGCTATGCGAACGGGTTTGCCTCTGTGTGTCCTGTGGCTCGGGTGATTGTGTGCAAGAAGCACGCCGAGGATGATATCGATACGAAGTTGACCTCGTTGGGGATCAGTGGAACAACACGTGATAAGTTTTGTTGAAACTAAGGCCAAAATGGGAGAAGCGTGAGATGGAGGCTCGAAGTACGTTCAAGCCAGAGTTTGTACACTATTTTGATGTGTATGTCGCTCACGAAATGAAGGAAAAGATGATTTTGTCTGTACAAAGGGAGGCCAGTCTTGGAGACGAGTTCTTTTTCGATAACGCCTCGGAAAGTATAAATCATCGGTACAAAGTCTCAATTAGGAACGAGAAAGCCACCTGCGATCCAACAATGGCAGAAGCAGGAAGAATTTACTACAGCATGCTCGAACAAACCAGAAGAAACATTCACCGGGCAACAATTGGGTTGGATCCATACCGTCTAACCCCTAATAGAGCTGATCGTGAAATCTCACCAGTGACCTGGAACAAGATGAGTGAAAGAGAGAAGACGACTAGATTGAAATGGCTAGATCCTAAGTACAAAAGTCCGAGGCCGTCGGCAACCGCTACTGCTACCAAGGTGTCACAGGTTGCTACCGAAGTGAGTACAGAAGCCACAGTTTCGTCAACAACACATCAGATTATCGATTTGACAGACATTGATTCGGATACGAATCAATCTGCCAAAAAGTCCGCCACTACCACTTCTTTCCTAGGAGACTTCAAAACTTCCAATCTGCCCGAAATGTTGAAAGGCTCATGGAGCAACGCAAACAAAATAATCGCGAGGGAATCGTGTTGGACAGGCCCCAGACGTAGCCAATGCTCGTGTCGTGGTTTCCAACAGCAGTGCTCAGCTTCATCGCGTCTCGCTCGACAGCAAAGGTTGTCCAGTCAAATGTGATTGTCCTCGCTTTGAAGAGCCGCGTCTCTGTGCCCACATGCTGGCTGTCGGGTATTATGAAAAGTGTTTATCACACGTAGTAATGAAGTACCAGCCCAACATCTCTTCTCTCGTGAAGCCGTCAGGTAAAGCTTGAAAGAAACCTAACCAGTCTGTTAGGAAGAGGAAGGCGCCATCTGATGCTCGACACGACGTATCTCAGTTCAGCGACCCCCTTGATGGCGGTAATCTCTCCACCCCGCCCCCTTCCGCAAAATGGAACGTTGTGTTCGTGAAAGACACAAAAATGAAAAAGTGTTACGGTTGCGATGGAATTGTGAGACAGACTGTTACCTTTGATCCTCCGTCTCCATGGAACATTGTATTGGCGAGACGGGAATACAGAACATACACACCGCGCGGGACAAATTCTCTAAGAATTTCAACTAAGAGGGAGTGCGTCTACTACCATCCAAGAAAGCATTGCCTATTGCAGAAAAACGCGAGCATCGGTGCAAACGCCATTGAAGTAGCTCAAGGAATCAAGGAAAGGCTAGACGACTTTCACAAAGGCCAACTAAGAAAGTGTTTGGAAAGCTGTTTTAAATTAGGTTAAAATCAGATCATAGCGGGGGTAAACATGAAATCGAAAAGGTTTTTAGCAGGAAAAAAAATATTTTGTTTTATGTGTTAGCGTTTAAGGCCGTTTAATATTTCCTTCGACCGGAATATTTTAGACACTCTCTGGAGGTGTTTTGCTTTGACTAGTCTGACGGTCGGACCACAGTTTACTGTTCCATTTTCTTACAATGGTTAGTAGTCTTTTTATCATTTCAAGAAATGTCGTTCTATTTTATCACAGTTAATCCCCTAATAACTTCAGTTGTTTGCGTTGTTTACATTGCATTGATGTTAGGGTATTCTAATTCATCATAACTTTAATTTACACGAATTTCAGTGGGTAATTTTAGTAGCCCTACTTCGATTACAACAGCAAAACGTATTATCTTGAACTCGAATCTTCAGTTGCAAGGTTAAGTTTTCCAGTCTATGTGAAAGTTACGCAAAGTACTGTCGACTGTTCAAAAAGTAAATAGTTTAAATGAATGTCGTGATATTTAAATGATTTTTATTATTTACTATTGGGATCATTAGGCATACAAAGCTATTATTTTGGTTTTGAATCTGTAAAAAGGAAATTATAGATAATAAACATTGTTAATGAGTTTAACAGATCAGTAGCAAAGCTTAAGCCCCATTTACACTGCAGATAAAAACGGTAAGGCAAGGATTAATATTGGCAAGGGTAAACTTTAAAATTGCATCAAGGTAAGGATGAATTTGGCTGTGTAAACTGCAACTACCTTAAGCCCAGTCTTGAGCCAACTCTTTGTATACTTATATAAACAACCAATAGATAAAAAGTAATTGTACACGTTATATATTATCTACCATCACATATACTAGGTACATAATTAGTGATTGTAAATAAATAAACGTTGAAAAACAAAAAACAAAAAAAAATATCTGTTCTTATCAGCTTAGATCTTAGTCAAATATCGCAATTTTGTTTCGTTCCGGCTCCGTGTGCCGCAGGGTTACGATGGCGATCTGACCGATGTGTTAAGAGAAATCTTTGCCGAACTGAATGATATCCGAGGCCTCCAAACGGCACATGGAGGCCGTTTTGTGGATATCTGCTTTGAAACAGTGGAAGCCGCTCAACGAGCTGAAGCCCGTGGTTTGGACATCGGAGACGTCCACCATGAATTACAAGCTTTGGGCCCGAGGCTGACCTTTGTGTCATGCTTCGTGCCCATTGAGGTCACAGATCGAAAATTCTGTGATATTCTCAAACCTTATGGAGACGTGAAGGCTGTAAGCCGACTCAAGTACAAAGAGGAGGGCCTGGAAAGCTTAGAGAACGGCTGCCGGGTCCTCTCTTTCAAGACGTTAAGAAAGCCACTACCCTCGCGGCTCTCTTTTGAGGGCATTTCCGTGGGTTTTAAATATACAGGCCAACCACGGACGTGTTTGCGATGTGCCTCGCTAGAGCACGTGGTGGCAAATTGCCCTCTCAAGAGAGCCGCGACCAACGCGCCAAACACAACCACGGAAAACACTACACAAGTTCAACCGACAACAGCAAAAGAATCACAGGAAAAGCGACTACCCGAAAACACAGACTCAAGACCGAAATCCCACACAACACAAACACAAGAAAATCAACAGCACTCGACACCTTCGCCCCCCGGAGCGACAACAACGAAAAATACAACCACGGACGCAGAAATGACTGAACACAACACAAGGAAAGACCACCATCCTCCCCATCAAAAACAATGACGCAAAACACAGATCCCTGGACAAGCTTAGGCTGTTCCTTGACGACCTGAGAGCTCGCGAGGACTCTGCCACGCTCCAGCTCTTCGCCTTGGACAAAGCCCAAACGGCGAGAGCACTCTTTCTTCAATTCAAAAGAGGGAACTTGGCAGACATTCCCAAAAGAGACAGGGAAAAGATCAAACCCATAAACAAGGACCAAAGCTTCGCGAAATGGGATAAGCTGGCGGGATCCCTCAGGACGCGTACGCGGAACTTTTAAAATTATTTAATTCTGAATTTTTACAGGCCTAACAACCCAAGTAATCAATTAGGTGAGCCGCCAGATTTATTTTAGCGTAACATTCAGTAAGTTAATTATCCTTATTTTTTTCGCTATGGCTCGATTAAAAACTTGTAGCCTCAATGTGAATGGGATACAAGACGAGTTGAAACGGGTTAAAGTTTCCGATTTTTTGCGATACCAGAATTGCGACATTTATTTTCTGCAAGAGGTACACGTGTCAAACTCGAAAGAGATTGCCACGTGAACCTCTCAGTGGGGAAGTGCGGTTCAAACCACAGCAGAGGCGTCGCAATTCTGACCCATCCCAACAGTAAATTTAATTTTGATTTTATTTCTACTAAGACGGACACGGAGGGCAGATTTCTGTCTCTCGTAGTGAACATAGAGCGGATTACAGATCAGCTTGGCAATGTTTACGCACCAAACGTCCCGACTGAACGGATAAAATTTTTCGAACATATTTATAACTTTACGCAATTAGGCCTCCCTACCCTCGTTTGCGGAGATTTTAACTGTGTAGAGAATGTACAACTTGACAAGTGGGGCGGCAATCCGCTCTATGGACAAGCAGGGTTTACTGCCCTCAATAACTTTCTAAATAATTTTAGCTTTGCCGATATATATAGAACCTTGTCCCCACAGGGACGTTAGATCACATGGCGTGACAAAAAAGGCACAGTCGGGTGTCGTTTAGACCGATTTTACATCCCGGTCTCTTGTTTGGCAAACTCACCCACATGTGATTTCCTTCCCTGTGCGTACTCGGATCACTACCTTTTTAAAATATCAATCACCCTTCCAGACGCTTTGCCTCGCGGCCGGGGGTTGTGGAAGTTCAACGTGTCGCTTTTGAACGATACACTTTTTTGTTCCGAGTTGCGAGCCTTTTGGGCCGCCTGGCGTGAGCAAAAAGACATAGTTTTCGCGGACCTTAGACTTTGGTGGGATTTGGGCAGAAGAATAAAACACAGTCGAACAGACAAAGAAAAAAGAGAACTGAAAGAAAATAGCATTGAAATAGAATAAAAAGAGACAATGATAAACACAGCTATACAAAGCAAAGATAAATAGACATAAATCAAAATTTCTAACAAAAGAAAATGTAATCCTGTTTATTATTTGCTATTACATGTACCTTGTAAATAGTTTGTGATTGTAAATAAATGAACGTATAAAAACACACACAAAAAAAAAAAAGTATCTGTTCTTTATCTGACGCCGTCGGTGGTTATCTCTCGTTTTTTGTGATCACAGGGATCGCAGATGAGTTTTTGTCTTTGGACTGAATTTACTGCGCTTCCTGTGATGACGTCCCTCTCATTGCGAAGAACCTCAAAGGTGAAAGTCCCTAAAAACCTAAACCACGTGGAGCTTTTCCGCACCATCGCTAAAGACCTCGACCAAGTCGTGGGAATTCAAGCCATTGCTAAAGGAACATTGGTAGACGTCTGTTTTGCCACTGATCAAGCGGCTCTGGTTGCCGAGGCCAAGGGCCTAAATTATGGTGATCACCATTTTGAATTAAAACCGCCTCGTCCGCGAGACACCTTTGTATCGGTCTTTGTCCCGGTCGAATTTCCGGACAAAGACCTCAAAGAATTACTGCGCCGGTATGGAGAGATCAAGACTATTCGACACCTACACCATAAAGAAGATGGCCTACAACGGCTAGAAAACGGCTGCCGGGTAGTCAGCTTCCATAAACTCGACAACCCACTCCCAGCTCGACTCTCCTATAAGGGCATGTCGCTTGGATTTAAATACACAGGGCAGCCAACCTCCTGTTTGCGCTGCTCGTCTTTTGACCACGTTGTAAATGCCCCTATAGGAGAGCCAAACACGCCGAACAAAGCCCCCGAGAACAACCAACGACTAAGAAAACATCGCCTCCCGCACCAACAACTACACTCACCGAAACCGCCATAACTACTAAACTTTCGCCACCCGCTGACGAAACGACCCAAGAAAATTCTAATGTCGACGAGATGTTTTGGGGCACTCCCAACTTCGACGAAAACAATCTCAAACGTAAACGAACGCCTACACTACCAACCAAGACACAGATAACGAAAACAACGCACCTAAACCACTACGACGATTTCATCCAAGACCTACGAGAAACACAAGAAAGCCCACGCCTTATGAGGTGCCATTCCTGCCAAAATTGTTTACACGTTAACATCAGGTTGTATTTTTTTAGGGTGTAAAACTTCATTATTAGGGTGTAAAGTTTCTTTTCGTTAGAGTGTAATCGTTTATTATTAGGGTGTAAATTTATTTTATTAGTCCTGATAGAAAGTTCATTCGAGTGTAAAATTTCATTTTGAGGGTCTGAAATTTATTTGGGTGTGAATTTTTTTTTGAGGGTCTGAAATTTATTTGGGTGTAAAATTTTATTTTCGGAGGGTCTGAAATGTACATCGGGTTGGGCGGAGTACGAAAGGTCGTTCCGCTCTGCCTCGGTCTGATGTTCTGATCCGTCGATCACAGCCCATCAACCAAAATGGCGGGCAGTGAAAAGAAACTACAGGAGCTTCTTTCCCAAGCAATAGAGGTTGTTCGAAAACGTAATTCTAAAGCGGAAGAAGAAAGGAGACTCTCAGAAGATACAAGCTGTAAAAAGGAATTGGAAAGACTATTTCCAAATATATATAAAAGAATCTGAATGCTGTGTCGATGCCGTGTCAGTCTAAGAAAAAGCGCAAGACTTCGACAGCCACATGGGCTTCGAGCAACAAGAGAGGAGGAACAGTGGGGAAGCAGACATCTCAGAAGACTGTCAGACGAACTTTTGTTTGCTTGGCAGACAAAGATCAGACAGAAACTCCAACAGCGAGAGAGAAACGAATTCTTATCGAATGTGGACTGGGCGAAAAACAACTCAGGCTGCCGACAAACGGAGGCCTGGATCAGGTGCATGCGGTGATAATGGAACCGTTTCCGTCTTTGTCGTCGGCTGGCGGAATAGAACTGATGTATTCCGAACAGGGTGACAGAAGTTTACAAGTAATTCCCTCTGGTCCCGACGGACTAACGGTCGATTATGTTACACGTTTCGTGGGACATGGAAGAATTTACATTTGACCCATTCAGTGTAGTTTAGTGCTCGAGAGAGACGCCAAGTCGACGATCAAGGAAACTTTGATGCTAGATGAAATGTGTCATTTCTGCTCAGAGTTCGTACCAATGGACAAACTAAGAGAATAGCGAATAGTTTTTGAGAAAACTTGAGATAAACCGAAACACCCACATTTCCTACTGTGTATCCTTAAAGTATACATGACCGGCAGAAAATCTAAGAAATGGTTGACGCTGTCTTCTATGGTTTCTCGTGGATACTAGTATTGTCAATGCCCACATTTTGGAGAAATCATGGAGGAACCACCGGAGCAGAACTCAGCTCGCAATTCGGCTTGAGTTGGTTCGTGATTTGATCGGCGATGTTTCTGCTCGACGATTGTCAGTTAGTTCAGGGCGAATTGAGGGAGGGCACTGGCCTCTACCGTGCAGCAAAGGGCAATGTAAGCGTTGTTTAAAGCGAAAGAAAATCCATGGTGCAAAAGGCTTGTGAACTGTGCGGAAAACGCATTTGTTTGGAGTGCTTTTGCAATCATTCCGCAAAGGATCTTGTGTGAACGAATGGCGGCAAGTTTGAAACTTCACTGTGAAATAAATGTCTGTTTTTGTCACTTTAGTGAATATATACCACTTAGAATCGCCAAAATTCATATGATTTGTGATGTATTTTATAGTTATTTGTCTTCTTTAAAAGCTGTAAGAACAATATTGATGAAACAAAAAATTTTGTCACGTAGCATAATTTAGCTTTAAGTAGACGTTGCTCTTGAAATCTTTTGTTGGTGAGCTTTTGTTTTAAAGTTCTTTGTTTTGCAACTGATATAGCATAATGGGTCAACTAATTTGCTCTCTTTTGGTTTTCGCTTTTGTGAGCAGAACAGCTTGGTCTTCGGTGCTCACTGTTGGTTGAGTGTTCTGTGGGTGTTTGGAAAGGTAGTACGGAAAACCGACTACAACCAGCAAAACAGAAAGCAAGACCGTAGTAAGGGGCCGAGACCATAGTTCTCACGAATTCTATCGAGCCAGTCGGCCTGTATAGCGGGCCGTAGGGTAAAAGATCCCTGTACCTCAAGCTGAACTAGTACAAATAAAGATCGAAGCGTTAACAATTCAACATGAATTGTTACACTTTGTTTTTACTTCTGTGACTGCTGAAGTTAAGACAACTTGAAGACGGTTTTCAAGATGTTTTGTTTTGTTTAAGTTGGATGCTGTATAGTTCAAAAGCATATACCTGCAGAATTAAAATTTATATACTATTAGAATGATAAATTTCTTAGTATCAATATTTTTCTCTCATGTTTTTTTACTGGTTGGTTAGATTTTCAGCTATTTAATAAAATTTGCAGTGATGTTGTTTGTGTTTAAGTGAGATCAATTTGCCTTGGGCAGGAAGGAGAGTGCCCAATGTGTGACTCCCTTGGGCTGGAAAGGGTTAAGACCAAGACTGTCCAAGCTTCTTGGTTTCAAGAGACACAAGGAATTGATAATCAGCCCTAAGAGAATCTCGGTTTCGCCATCGTTGAAGCTGACAAAAGCTTGAGTTGTTTCAATTGGTTAGTGAGTTCAAGTAAAGAAAAGAAGGTGCAAACTTCACACACCATAATGTTTTGTCAAACAGTCAGTGATATTGTAATGGTTTTGAGTACATCACAGACGAAGCACGGTAATAATGCCTACTGGAGGTAGGAGAACCATTTTCTTACCGATGCGTTTAGCTCTTTTACTGGTTATGGCTGTACAAGAGTTGTGACAGCATCAACAGCTCTAAAGATAGAGGTCGTCTTCCCCCGAGTTAGGTATGTTGTTCACTTTGGCCAAGGAAGAACACTTGCAGATTTGCAATAGGCAGGGAGAGCTGGGAGAGACTCTCAGAGTGACCAGAATGCAATCATGTTTATGGGAAAGCATTTGATACAGTGTGGTCACATAAGGAATGTCATCAAGAAGGATGATTGCATAAGGCAACTTCTGCTGTGCCATTTCATAGATGATTTTAGTCTAAAACCGATTCATGTCTTCTGCAAGAGTTGTCATGCCCTATGCAAATGTGATGGGGGCAACTGTGCAAAGGCTTTATACCCATCTGAAAAACTGCCTTCTAAAGCTGAAAAGGTGTGTGAAGTAACTAAGCCTTCCCTTCATGTCCTAAAAGAAATCAAACAGTCTCTTTCCACGTGTACTAGGGCAACATTATTTGATGCGTCTGGCATTTTGTGTCATGGATTCTCAGATACAATAATTGAATCAACTGTTGTTAATTCACACAAGATCTTTACCCTGACTGATCTTATGGAAAACAGTTTTATTTCATCATTTCAACAAGCCGTTATGGTCCTTGAAGCTTTCTGTGAGTTATTTGAGGATGTGACACTTGATGCTAGCCTCTAGTCCTGTTGATGTAGGACCAATTTACCACACGTTTCTGGACAGTGTTAAGGTGGTAATACACAATAAAAATTGTCCAAAATCCTAACCCCTTCCAAAATATCTTTTCTTGCATTTATCCAAAGCTTGACGTGTTAGCTTCA
>JAOBAT010147028.1:0-11074 GCA_026413305.1 Hydrozoanthus tunicans
CCCTTGTGCATTTTTATAAAATTTTATAAACCAATTTTACAGACTTTTATAAAATTTTATAAAACGACTGACTAGGGGAGTTGCTTAGAACGTCTTTGTAAAGTGCAACTTAAAAAGTTAGTGTTTGCAATATAATAGTGCTTGCAGTCTTCTATGTGCCATTTTTTAAATTTAAACATTATAATAGAATTCAATCTTACTATATTTTTGTCTTCGATTTTTTTTTACAATCTGCAGGTATTGCATTTACCTCCTGATGTGGTTTAATGCATTTTAAGTTTGATGACTGATTAATGACTGATATACATATATATAGCTTCATAGAAGTGTTATTTGGAAAAGAATGCTGCAACAATTCAGTAACATTGTCCATCAACATTTATTATTATGGGTGGGACTGTATTGTGTGCTTAATGTCTTACACTCCCTTCCTTGGATTAATGGAGTGATTTTAATTTACCTGTGAAATAATTAGTGGCATAAAGCCTGCTAAGTAGTGCTAAGGTTTCTGTAACAAGTCTATGCTGGATCAAAGTGGATGTTTATTTTTTCCCCTCAAATTTCTCAGTGTATTATTTGAAAAGTCACTCTTATATTTGATTGTTGATGAAATATTGTAATGCCAAATGCTTTACATGACATTGAATGTGGATAACCCGAATCAGGGGTTTGCGCTATTACTTCAACATGCATTTCATGCCATTACAGACTACCCCCCTCTAGGGTATTCACCTTCCTTGGCCGGCTGTCACCGATTCACTCAATTCTAAATCAATGTCAGTTTTATACATTTTTCAATGAATTGTTATTCTTTTTCTGCCAAGCCAATTCATGCAACGAAAGTTGTGTACATTTCTGTATGACAAGCAATTTTCTATATGCATTAACACATTTCATGTGTCAGAATGTTTCAGGCAGAAATGCTGTATCTTTATTTAAAGGCCCATGATCAACAGGGAGCGTAGTCTTCCAGCCACACTGATTGAGTTTGTAGCCACAAAGGCTGTGACCATGGGCCTTTAACCCTTTCAGCCTCAAACACGACAAAATAAATGTTGTGTTGGTAAATTATCCCAACTAGGGCCCATACTTTTAATATAACCAGTTAGGAGAATTTGGCTTTTCATCCTTAAGTGTTCACCCTGTTTGATCAACTTCCATTTTCTCATTACCAAATGACTTATTTTGTATGTGTTATGTAAGGAGAAGTTAGATGTTTATAAACTGGCCTGGGCTGAAAGGGCTAAATGAATGACATCACAAACAACAATTTGGTGCAACCATCTTTGTTTGTATCTCTTTAGCAACATAAACAAATTGATAACTGTTTAACAACAAAAACAAAACAAAAACAATGTAGCATTATCTACTTACCATGCAACGTAAAGGATTACAAACTTCAATCTTCAGAGCTGGGTATTAAACTTTATCATATGATTTTCACATGTATCACTAACAAGTGTAACAACTTAATACACATATTTTAATGATTCCATTTTAACCGAAATTAAAATAACTGCATGTCATTGTTGAGGTCCTTACAATGTTGATGGAAGTCACATGTGAGGCGCACACTTTGATTAATAATCATGCAAATCTGTTGCTTCCATTCTGCAATCTTCGGCACCCCTGTGTCACAACAGTGGATGTAGCCTGCGTGCAGTTGCTTAAACAATTACTAGATAAAAAAACTCTCAAACTTTATCAGTAGCTGCATGCAGGCAATAATATGTGAAGCTTGTCACATCCACTGTAACTTTGAGCATGTATCCACGATTTCACCAAGGCACTCAGTGCCTTTGATTAATCTCAGGGTTGAACTGATAAACAGCGACGACAATGAAACAATGTATGTTAAGGCATTACAAACCAGAGGCCAGAGGACCTGCTTAAATGTTAGATATTTTGTTAATAAAGAATATAGCTAAAAACACTGTTTTGTCGATTAAATTGTTATGTATGTACATTTGGTTTTCCTAATCCCCATAAATTTTGTATGATCAATGGCACAAAACGTTTTTTTGGTGAAAAAAAAAATACCCTCCCTCAACAAGGGTTAAAAAAAAGTTGATCCTTCCTTTAAGAATGTGAAAAAAAATTTGACCCTCCTCCCATTTAAATAATGTCCGCTCCCTTAGCAAATAGTTTAAACCAACATCCCACAATATGTGTGATGCAAACTTTGCAAGTGCCAAACACAGTAAACTAAAGTTTAGCCCGTTTGGAAATGAATGTCATTGTAGTTATCTTGGCGAAAAAATTAAGATAATAGTAATGAGTTATGATGTATCTAAACAAAATATTTTTTGTAAGGGGACGTTGAACCAAATCCAGGTCCCAAAATTAATAGCAACTCACAGCGCCCTGTCATTTTTCCCAGCATCCTGTCATTTTTGTTTGGCACCCTGTCATTTTTAGGGCCTCCGCCTTGTTATCATAATGAAAATTGTAGTTAAAGTACCGAAAATGTTTATATTTAAACTTAACATTTTGCTGGGCACCCTGTCATTTGTTTTAGCTTGCTAGAAAGAAGGTTACTACATTTCAGATCTTGCATGTTGATTACAACTGATTGATCTCACTTTAGATGCTGATAATTGTTTTTAAAATAGTATCTAAGGTGAAAGTTAATACCAAAAAAATTAGTACAAAATTTGCAGGTAAAGTTAATTTCTGTTACTTTTTTCACTAATTTTCTATAAATTAAAGCTTGACAAATTCTGTAACCGATTTCATTAGCTCATATACTATAGAGATACTAAATAACATATTTCCACTTACCTTTTTAAACTATGGAAGAAGAAGAGCTTCAAGAGCAATTAACAGGATACATACACAATGTCTCACCCATCAAAAAGACAACTGAAAATGCTTCTGACCAAGAAAAAATTTTAGTTTTATTTCCATACATTTCCTTTATAAATAATATAATGGTCTCGACCATATCGAAGACACACACAAGTTTTCATCTAAAGCATATTTAGGTGAAGACTGATGGAAGACTGACCTTTTACTTGAATTGAAAACTGATCATTTTCGAGTTATACTAGGGTATAAATACGCATACTGGTCCTTATGAATCACTTTAACTAAAATTCTAAGTTTGTATACTTTAACAAAGAGTCAGTATCAAATAAAAAAAATAAACCAAAATAAAGATTAAAAACTGCCCAACCGACCATGAATATTTAGCAGAAAGGATGCTAACCAACTAATTTTTTTATTTGGCCTAACTTATTTATTTTTTACTCTCTTTTTTTCCATTCTAAAATCCAAATCACAAAGCGTTACCAGATAACCAGTTTTGTTTCTCGTACTACGAAAGGCGAGAAGCAAAGATTTCCGAGGTGCTATATCTTTCCGAGAAGCTGAAATTTCAGAAAAAGCTAAATTTTCGAAAAAGAATAGCCAATACAACGCAGAGTTTAAGTTTTTCTCATTCAATATTTCGGCTAGCCATACTAGCCTTCTGAAGTTACAACGGTTTTATATTTATAATTATATATGTAGAAACGGAAATGTGAAAACAAATAGATCTAGATTTAACGGAAATAGAAATATGAGAAGTTAAAAATAAACTAAGATTAGTAGGTTTCGTCACGTTTATTAAGGCCGTTAGGTTCTAAAGAATTAGCTTTGGTTATTAAGAATGCTTCTCTAGCTTTGTCAAAAGAATCTCGAGCAGAGTAGAATTGTTGAATGGGAATTAGAAGCATGTCAGAGGCAGAGTGGTTGGCAGTTAAAAGTGTTCAGAGACAGTGGTGGGTTTGGAGATAATGTTGGTTTTGTCAACTGGTCGTCTGTGTTCAATAAAGCGGTCTTTTAGTCTAAGTTTCGTTTCTCCAATGTTTTGGAAGTTGCATCTGGTGCATTGGACAATGTAAATAATGTTTTTAGTGTTGCATGTCATGTGGTTGTTTATGTATCTTGTTTCTCCTGTCGCGGTAAATGTGTAAGAAGTTTGTCCCTCACTCATATACTTACAAGTAAGGCAGTTGAGACCACATCTGTAAGAGCCGTTCTGTCTGGGAACGGAGTTAATTATGACAGAAGCTTTAACTAGCATGTCACGTAGGTTAGGTGAACGTCGGCAAGCGACTAAAGGTGGCTCTGTGAAGATCGTTTTACAACGACTAGAATCTTGAGTATAAGAGGTTAAGATTTTTTTTGATTATGGAAGAAACAGGAGGGAGAGATGGATTACATGTGAGAATAAGTGGAATGCGTTTGGATGAGTTTTGTTGTTGTTGTTGTCTCGGCTGAAGTGCGACACTACGGGGGATATTAGCAGCGCGTTTATGTTGTTTAGAAAGAAAGTTACGGTTATTAAGCCTCGTTTGAGGAGATAAGAGGTTAGCTCTGTAGTGCGAGTGTTGAAAGCATCGTCATTAGAGTCGGAGAGCTAGGCTAAAGGGAATGGCTGTTTTAGTATGAGGCGGATGAGAAGACGAGAAGAGTAAAAGTTGGTGTTTATCAGTGGGTTTGCAGTAGGGGTCAGTTTGTATAACGGTACGCCATTGTCAAGGTGAACATTAACATCAAGAAAAGGCAAACTAGTAGCAGAGTGTGAACTGGTAAATTTAATGGTGGGATGGATATTATTGAGATAATCGTTAAAGACTTAATTGTGAGTGCCTTCTGTCCAAATCATGAAAATATCGTTAACTCGTTCTGTAATTCTACTTGCTGTCTCATCAGTGTAGATACTCGAGGATTGTTGGTTTGTACATTTGATTTTGCACATTGTGTTATGCTTGTGATCTTTGCGTATTTTGAGTGGTTGGATATTCCAGCGCTAATGCCATTGTAAAAGTGAGTGTTTTTACATATTCTTTGCGCACATATTTTGCGAGCCCTAAAGTCGTTGATTTAAATGTAAACTTGAAAATATTTTGCCTGTTTTGTCGACGCTCAGTGACAAACTATTGATAAATTGTATAATTTTTTTAAATTTTTTTTCGGTAGGTTAAAAAAAAGGTGAGGAGGAGGGGGGGTGGAAATCCACTCAATCCACCCCCCCTGCGTCCGCCCCTGATCTTTGACTAAAAACCGTATGCCTATTAATTTTCTAGTCTCGACGTTGTTTTTTGGTTCTGTAGGGGAAGAAGTCAAAACAATGGCATTTTTAAGGAACTCAATTTTGTCGGGGGAGGTGGTGGGTGGCGGCACATACCCCCTACCCCACCCCTCCCCAATTTTTGAGAGCTCGATTTCTCAAAACCTGATTTAGGGGTATTGGTTTTTATTGTATTATTGACTCCTCTCTCCACAAAGAAGGCGTTGGCGCAAGCACTTTATCAATATCTACTTTATTGAACATGATATTTGCTCCTTTTGAAAAAAGGTGGTGGGT
Organism: Hydrozoanthus tunicans; assembly: GCA_026413305.1. Taxonomy (NCBI): domain Eukaryota; kingdom Metazoa; phylum Cnidaria; class Anthozoa; order Zoantharia; family Hydrozoanthidae; genus Hydrozoanthus; species Hydrozoanthus tunicans. Next base: position 5,354 of record JAOBAT010147028.1, read on the forward strand.
GGCGGCACATAACACCCCACCCCCTAAATTGGGCTCCTAGGAAGTACCATTGTTTTGACCTTTTCCCTAGTATGTCGAGTCTTAACTTGAATAACTACGATCTGCCGCTCTTTTTAATTCCAGCAGAAGGAAACAGCTTCAATATAGGACTTGTTTTGTGAACAATATACCAGCAAATCTACCACAAATATTTGGTAATAAAGTACTGGGAAACTAGACGAGAGTTAGACCAGGCCAGACTAGGTATGGACCACGAGCAACAAAGAGTGACAAGATTGGTTTTAGCTTCCTTCGGCCTTGCCGGCCTTACATCGTGTTTTGCTTATGATTTGATGATCACAGCGGCAGAAGATATTCTCTCTGGACTGGTTGTTCCCACCTCTGTTGTTCTGATCAGCTTGAGCTTACCAGGATCTGTGATTTCGCTGATGTCACCGATTTTCTTTGATCGGATAGGTGTGTATTCGTTGGCTTATATAAAATAGAACTATGAATACCAAATGTTTACATTTCACTAGTTTAAGGTATGGCAACACGAGCGACAAAATTCTCCAACTTTTCTCGCCGGTTACGTTGCTGCAAAACAGGTTGAAAACCGATGCTGCACGTTTTTCAAGCTGCGTCCAAACTTGACTTGCAGCAATTCTCCGCCCGCCAATTAGAAGTCAGGGCTCGTTCAACTGCAACAGCTTGATTTGGTTTCGAATCATGCAAGTTTGTACGCGGGTGGAAAAACGCACAGCATCGCTACGCAACCTGTTTCGCAGTAATGTTGCAAAATGCAGTTACACGTTTAAAATAGATTATACTTTTCGTTCCAGTCTTAAAGTTTACTTTACCTATTTCAGCCTTGAATCTTTTAGAAGTTTTTATTATTTCCTTGTATTTCCAAACAGCGGCTAAGTTACCCGGAACGATAAAAATGGCGGTACGATTTACGTGTTAGTTTATTGCTCATCCAGCGGTGTATGACAAAATGATAGAGATTGATTAGCTTCATGGAAAGTGCGCGCACGGCTTTTAACTACGAGTCGTGTTCTAGAACTAAATGAATTCTTTAAATTGTCTCACCAAAATTTCTGCCTGGTGATTCAGTTCTTAGTTTGTTCTTACTTTGTAGGAATCTCAGCTTGAGTGTTCTTGTATATTTTCTTTTCATGAAAAAAGTGTGTTCGCGTCTGGGGCTTTTTATATGATACTGGGGCGAGATGTCCGACCGCAACCAAACTCTCGCTGCATGATGAATACGCGCTGCAATATAGACTTTTTACATGGTGTCGAGCAGAACCGAGGTAAAATCGCGCTTATACGCTAAGGTTGCCTCGGTATGATCGGTAAACACCAACGTTAGTCTGTAGTCGTTCATGTTCCGCTCATGTAAATCATGCTTTCCATTTTAGGAACTTCAATCAAGATTTACGCTGCAGCATTATTTATGCTCAGCGGTTTTCTAATAGTGGCGCTGGCTCAACATGTTTGGAAACTTATTGGGGTCGCTTTAATTTCCGTATCGACCACGTTTTGCGACATGACGTTTCAATCATTAAGTGGTTTCTACGAGGACTCTGTAGTTGGAGCATTCGGTGCGGGAGGAGGATTGTCTGCAACAGCAGCAACTTTCTATTACTTTGGTAAGTCTGGCCTTTCTGCCGTACAACGAATAAAGAAGTAAAAGATCATTGAATTGTGCGACTTTGAAATAACGATTCATGACCAGAAAATCAAGGGTAAATTGAGGATCATGTCAAATATATTTCGATGCAGTTTTTTTCTTTTTTCAGATTTTTCTTATCAAAAATTGAATAAGAAAATAGATTTGGGAAATTACTTCTTACAGCTAACAAAATCATGTTGCAGTTCTTTTAACTGATACTTTTCAACAACCCAACGCAACTTAACTTTGCTGGCATTCGATTGGCTAACTTTTATTTACAGTTAACAACAGTAACAGTAACTTTAGAGAAATCCCGAGTAATGTTAAAGGCTTCCAACGCTACAAAACGTACAAATTATCAAAAATAAAAACAACTTAAGGCTGAAAATACCCAAAAAATAGAAACAATGAGCCTTAGCTAAGTCATACTAGACTAGCTAACGTTTCACAAGTGTGTTAAATAACGCGAATTCTTTCCAACAGCTCTATCGGTCCTATTAAAAGTGCCTTCCCGGGCAACTGTGTTAAGCGTGAGTTGGATACCGCTTATAATGGTTGCTTCGTATTGGATGCTGAGAAGAACAGATGCGAAGGGTGAAAAAGCCCCAGGAACAGGCTGTAAAGACTATAAGCCGGTGCCACTGAGTGAACAATTCAATCAATCTGTCACGAGTCCTCGACTGACTCCAAAAGAAAAGATTCTAGCAATCTGGAAAACAATGCATCATGTTATTGCACTTTTTATTGGCCTTTTTTCTGGGTATCTTTCTCTGCAAGGAATTGTAACAACGTTAGTCTTTGAACAGGCTGGTCTAGCACCGAGAGAAGTGTATGTAGTTTACTCCAATGCTTTTCATTTCGCTTATTTTGTTGGCAGATCGTATAGTTTTATAATTTCTCTTGCCAATCCACGCAGTACCTTGAATCCATACACAAAACACACTTGGTTTCTTTCCATGGTGTTAGTGGCGCTGATGTTTTTTCTTCTCATAGATTCTTGGTACCGTTTCTTGAATAGCATAGTATTGGTTTGTCTGTTGTTGGCAATTATTGGTTTGTTTACCGGAGCTTTGCTTACAAATGCTTATGTAATGTCGAGAATAAGCAAGGACGTGAGAGCAACTGCTGTTGCCAGGGTTTTTGCCGTAAGTGCCTTTGAGTTAGGAATGATGTTGGCCGGATTGATGGCGTTAATCATTGAGCCGACACTAAAGCAACACTGTTTGTACCTAACGGGAGGCAAAGAGCAACTTTGCTTGGCTAGATCGAGCACAAGCGTGTTGTAGATAGTGTTGAAATCACTAAATCTCTTGTTGACCACGAACCAATTGACAATTCACTTTCTTACATCTACAAACCCTATTTTAAGAGTACAAAGCGACAAAATGGTCCTACAAGCTATTAGTCTAAGTGATAAATCTAAATCTAAATATAATTTAGTCGGCAAAGTCCTGAGGGAGATCACGCCAACTTAAAATAAATTTTAAAAATACAAATATGTCATAGCATTTAGTTAACTATGAATTACAATAATAAAAAATCTAAGTTAAGAACATGATACTAAGTTTAGAACAATAAAAAGATACTCCAATTAACTAGTTAAGTTTGTTCTTAGAGCTACGAACAGTCTTGGCCAAAACAGTGTGACTCGGTTGGTAGCCTGAGTTCCACTCATGCAGAAGTCGTTCTTGGGAGAAAGCAAAATCTAAATACACCTTATTGCCTTTCGGCAAAACAATTTTAAAAACATGGCTGCCCCTCGTCCTCCTTTCTCTATTTGGTATTGTATAACTATCCCAGTTACAGTTCCCTTGTAACATCCCGCTAAAGTTTATACATCGATGTCAGTCTTGCTCGGCCCCTCATTGATTCAAGCGAGTCCCATTTAAGTTCGCTGAGCATACCCGTCACACTTGCTGTTTATCCATAGTTTCCTGTGTTAAAATAATTCCATTGAGTTCTGAACGAATCGAACGAGAAACCTTGTAATTTACTAGAACAACAACGACAACTCGACTCCAGACCATATACAAAACAAGAATTAATGTCACATGACCAAAACTGTCCAATAGTAGTTCGCATGAACAAAACATTGTAAATAACTGCATAGATTATCATATTTCTAACATCCTGTCACAATGCAAAGCGAGCTGCTTTCCGTTGCACTCTTCCTCGACCGTCTTTGTCTTTCTGGTGGTAGGGATCCCGTGCACTGTAGGCATAGTGTAGCTTTGGTCTGACCAGCGTCATGTACGCCGTTGCTTTCACAGTCTTGGGACAGTTCCACAGATTGTGTTTAATTAGGCCCAAGACACTGTTTGCTTTGGATATAATTGAATCGATGTGCGGCGACTACTTCATTTTACGGTCGAGTATCACCCGTTACACAACTTCTTCCAATACTTCTCAACAGAAAACGTAATTTCTCTTAAGTGGGTCCCTCTTTGACGTTAAACACATCTTACATTTTGATGGGTTGAATTCCATTTGCCACTTCTCTTGCCACAACTCTAGTTTGTAAAGGTCAACTTGTAAATCATTTGTATCTTCTTCGTAGCATATTGTTCCATATACTGAGAGCATCGCCTGCTAAGAGTCGAACGGTAGAGTTAAGAGCATCTGGTAAAGCATTTATGTACATTAAGAACAACAGGTCCAAGTACACTCTTGGGGCACACCGAGAGTCGATATGGCTGCTAAATTTAATGGCTAAAGCACTAAACTGGGTGTCGCAAAGTTAAGGAGGTTGAATATTCGTGAGGGCGTGCCAATTATTTTTTCATTCCGGCTTTCCTTTTATAAAAGCACAAATTGTGTCTAATAAAGCATTCACAATTGACCAGTTCCGAAAAAGATGGCGCCCTTACATTTTACCACAATGCCTTGCGAACATTACACCGCTAAAAAAGCCCAGGAAAAGTGACAACTAGTAAAGCTATTCTTGTACTAACATTACTGAGTGTGTCAAATTTGATATTTACATTTTCTCTCTGCGTTTTTTATGGTCAATTTTAGACTTTAGGAACCTTGGGTAATTCTGCAAGTCGCCATCTTGTGTAATCGTCCATTGTGATACAACAATGAGGTCATGATGATGTTTAGACTTTAAACATTAACAGAATTTCTTCATGATCAAGTAATATCTGTACTAGAACACTGGTGCTAAAAGTAGTTGTTATGTGTATTGAGCTATCGAGTTCAGTCAAGCTTTGAAAAACGTGCAGCATCGGTTTTCAACCTGTTTCGCAGCAACGTTAATTACCGGCGAGAAAAGTCGAAGAATTTTGTCGCTCGTGTTGCCATACTTTAAACTAGTGAAATGTAAACATTTGTTATACATAGTTCTATTTGATATAAGCCAATGAATACACACCTATCCGATCAAAACAAAATCGGCGACGTCAGCGAAATCACAGATCCTGGTAAGCTCAAGCTGATCAGAACAACAGAGGTGGGAACAACCAGTCCAGAGAGAATATCTTCTGCCGCTGTGATCATCAAATCATAAGCAAAACACGATGTAAGGCCGGCAAGGCCGAAGGAAGCTAAAACCAATCTTGTCACTCTTCGTTGCTCCTGGTCCATACTTAGTCTGACCTGGTCTATGCTCTCGTCAGTTTCCCAGTACTTTATAACAAAAAAATTGTGGTAGTTTTGTTGGTATGTGGTTCACAAAACAAGTCCTATATTGAAGCTGTTTCCTTCTGGTGGGATTAAAAAGAGCGTCAGATCGTAATTATTCAAGTTAAGACTCGACATACTACAGAACCAAAAAGCAACGTTGAGACTAGAAAACTAAGTAGACAAACGATCAGGGGCGGATACAGGGGGGGGGAAGGATGGATTTAGTGGATTTCCACGCCTCCCTCACCTTTTTTTACCCAACCGAAAAACGAATAAAACAAGAATATACACTTTATCAAAAGTTTGTCACTGAGCGTCGACAAAACAGGCAAAGTATTTGCAAGTTTACATATAAACCAAATGTGCGCAAAGAATATGTGCAAAAACATTCACTTTTACAGTGGCATTAGCGCTAGAAGCGACGTGAATACCCAACCCACCCC
>JAOBAT010147039.1:0-11074 GCA_026413305.1 Hydrozoanthus tunicans
ACTACTACTACTACTACTACTACTACTACTACTACTACTACTACTACTACTACTACTACTACTGCTGCTGCTACTACCTCTACTACTACTATTCTTTGTACTAACCTACTTAACTGTCTTTTGGTCTAAACTGACAGTGCCGCTTTTTCTGAAACCCAAAAGCAATAGCTTTTTGTACGAGGCTTCATTAAGATTCTTGACGAAACATTACCATTAGCTTGGGGGTTCGTTTTAACTGATATGTTGCGGTTTTTCGAAATGATCAACTGCTCACATGCAATTATAAAAAAGAGTGTTTACCATGTAGAAAAGTTTAATATTGCGTTATATTCTTTCTTTCTGACTGGTTCGGATGCGTAAGAATGACAAATTGGTTTCCCGGTGCGATGAATGATTAAAACCTCAACAAATCTAGAAAAATGAAAATTAATATTAAAGATATTTTTACTTGATAGTCGAAAACAATATGCAGCGTATTATTACGAGTTGATTTAGCTTTTAGAGGGGAAATCATTGTAAATGACAGCTTCGGTTATTCACCAAAGATTTTATATTAACATTTCCGATGTGAAATCGAGAGATCAAAAGAAGAAGAACTCACAGATTTATCAAATGGGGCAACTATAATATCTCTTATCCAACTGAGAAAAGAGCACAATTGTTTGGATCTTTTTATATTAGCAGACTAAAAAGTGAAATAGGAATAGCGGAAACTGAAGAGAACCCTAACTGCCGAAAACGAGATAAGGAGACCGATCGTGTCGTTTGGATAATCACAACTTGCAATATCTCTTAGCCTAGTCACCAGCGAGTCTGGCCGACGGCATCACTTGCGCAATATATGACAATTCAGGAAAAGTTTTGCTAATTGAATTAGTTCATATTCACTGAAGAAGCCCTCGATTTGTTTGTTGGTGAAAATATTCACAGCGCATCTGCGAATTATTGTTTGCTTGAGGAATAAAGAGATATCGCCACGCAATGCAAAGAAAACTCAAATAAACTATTGACTCTCAAATCACCTGCTTTTTTTTACCCGTTTTTATGTTCAATGGTATCGCGACACTGCTTGTTGACATTTGAATTATGACAGTGCTATAAAAAGATCATGACCGCTCGGCTTTATGAGCGAACGGTGAATATTCATAGTGTGGTTTTGTCAGCTGGCACCGAGTTTGCACTCGAGAGCAAGGAGACCACCTTCATTTAATGATTCAGTCTGCGATTAACTAGGCGCGCCGTGACTTGTGTTAATTCAAAACCCTGCATTTATTTCTACCCATGTTCTGCATCTTACAAATAGCAAACCAGACTCTGACAAGGTCGGAAATTCGAGATAGTTTGACCAAGTTTGGACGAGAAAGTAAATAACGTCTGTTAATTGAATCTTTTAAAGGGTGACACTAGTTTGTCGGCGAGTTACCAACCATGGTGGAGAGAATTTACGGCGGTAATCTTCAAGTGATGCCTGACAAGTTTTCTTTAACGCTCTCACCGAGAGCTCGGCGTATCAGCTGCGACAAATCTCTTAGTCCTTCTGGGAACAATCTAGGAACAATAAGTGAGGCCTCAGACGAAGTTGGCGCATTTTGTTCACCAAGTGCAAGTTCATCCAGTCTCTGTTGTGAAGAGGACGCGGCCGACTCGGGACCACCAAACTCTCGCATTCCTCGCGCTATGTCTCTACCGGCAATATACAGGGATGGGAGCTATTTGAAATTGAAAACCCATTTCGTCAATATGCGCAAAACATCTTTAAATAAGCCGAGGCGTTTTTCTGCTCCAAGTCGACCGTCGAAAAGTACTGAAGTGTTACAAATGTCTGGAAATGTTAGGCGAGTCTCCGCAGGGTCGAATATTGGCTTGCCCACATGCAGAGAGGCAATTTATTTTGAGGCAAAAACAGATAAAACTGATGAAAAACCTTTAGAAAGCGATTTTTCTTCCTCTGTGAATATCCACAACTCAAAACAGCTTCGAAGACATTCGGATCCGCTTCTTTATTCAAGCTTATCTACATCGACAAACAAGCAGAAACAAGATCGGGGTACTGCTTTTCTTCAAAAAGCTGAAAGCACCGACGAAAGACGCGCTCAAAGGAATAGTTCGGTACCCCGCAGAAAATCGTCTGTTGTGCCAGTGCCATTTTCTATACCTCAACGGAGGAAAGACAAGACACGAAACAAGCGCCCAGTTTCGTTCCCACCCTCTAAAGAGTATCAAGAAAAAGTAAAGAATTTGGAAAGCTTGAATGCTATTCGACCCAATATCTTGAAGGGAAACGATATTCATAACGAGCCCTCTGGAGCTTTGAATTGCTCAAGCTTAGCTGAAAACGGCTGGCACTCGGTAATCTCGACAGGACACGAACCAGTGTGCGGGGCATACGTAGAAGAAGAATCGATCAACAGCGACTTTTGCACTAGAGCTGAAAGAATAGTACAGTGGATAAATTTTTTTGGTTAATTATATGATTTGAAAGGAAAATGGAAATCTCAAGGAGTGCGGGGTCTGTTCACACGCCGTGCTAGTTTTGCATACAAGATATTTTTATAGTCGCATTTTTTGTTTCAATTAAGTCAAAAGCTATTTTGCCGATCACGAAAAACCACACCTTAATCAAAGTTCGTACAAAATGTGCTGTAGGTTTTTTTTTTTATGAGTTTTGTCAAATTGTTTCCGTTGAGTCAAGGACAATGTGTACGCGATTACCAGCTTCTAAGAGAGATTTAGGAATCCTTCTAAACATTTACAAACATTGGTTATTAATTTTTTCATGATCTTGTAAGAAGTTAAGTGGAAAGCCTCAAGAATACAAGCGACAAGTGTGTTCAAATCTGGTTTTCATGACTGATTGTATAAATTTCCATTTTAACGCGAACTTTCAAAAGGATTTTTAATCTCCACAGTCGTCAAGATGTTTTGAAGATAATGGAAATCAAATTATTTAGAATCTCCCATTAATGATTAATCCCCAAACCATTAACAAAGACTCGCTCGCTTACTTTTCCATTCTGTGTATATATTCAAGATGGCGATATATTTGTCATTCATACGAATTATTATGAATACAAGCTGGTGTTTATTTGTGCAAATGTCTAAAAATAGTTCTCAGCCACAATGTTCTCTGTATGTTTAATAACTGGCAGTTTTCAGTGTTCCGCTTTTATCGGTTCAAAGCATCATAAACTATTTATAGTTAAACAAAATTTTTAATTGGTTGGACGGTTTAGTTTGCGCGCGATTGAAGTACTAATGGGCATGGATGTAATTGCCGGTTTTTTAAAGCGATTTCATCAAAAATAGTTGAGACAAAAATCTTGACCAGGCGCAAATGAAGCGCTGGGAAGTCAAACAACAGGACAGAATTTGTATATATTATTTCTCCACGGGTTTGGGAGCTAGTTCCCGATTAGACCTAAACTTAAACTATGGAAAATTTTAAAGCTGATCTGTACGTTCTAACTGTTTTATCTTTTGAGGGTATTATTGTATTTATCAATGTTTGAGCGACGTTTTTGGCATCATTAAAGGCGTATATCTCGTTTTGTGATGATAGGTATCCGAAATTCATGAACCCCGTGATGGAAAGCGCTAAAAATACCGCCTTTCTGAACAAGTTCCTCTATTTAAAACAAAGATTTTATCTTTTAATTTCAGAATTTTATGATCTTTTTCTTGAATTCTACCGACTCGGCCAACTTTTAATATAGCAAATGAAACTTGCATAATTTGAACAGAATATTTAACAAATATAAACTTTTTTCTGTATATGTTGCTGATATACTTGAGCCAAACATATCAGCAACATTTTTAGAATAAGACAACAGGCGACTTCTTCCAAAAACACTTAGTGCTCCAAAAATTGAAAATTACAAAATATACACGATTTTGACTATAATTCCCGGCTCTCGATTTAAAATTACCAGAAAACTTACTGTCTTCGTCATCAGTCATTAAAGCTGTCGGTGTGCGGCTAAACCTAAAGTCGCTTTCTCTTTTGAAAAAACAGCGAAGTTTTCCTACGAAAAACAGCTTTTTGAAACACGTGACCCGCTTGAAAAGTTTTGAACCGAAATACTTTTAATTTAAAGATTAATCGTCTAGTCTTTTAATCCCCTTACCAACCCCTTATTTATAACTTCGATATTCTTTATATTCTTTACGAGTCTTAAAATTTTTTTAAGATAAACCCTTTCAGCCCCAAATTCGCCAAATGGCTTACTGCTAAATTCTCCCAACAACTAGAACACAAACCTTTCCTGTTTCCAGTTTTGGAGGTTTTTGCTTTTCATCTTCCGTAGTTTTCTATTTCTAATCAATTTCCAATTTTTTATTGCAAAAAAGAAAAATTTTGTATGAGCTACGTAAGGAGTTGATGTTGAGTTAGATGTTGATGAACTAGCTTGGGCTGAAAGAGTTAGGGTTAAAAGGATATCTTGTTAAAACATTCGCCACAAGCTTAACCCTTTCAGTCCCGGTTGATTGGTAAATTAGGGAGTTTACAAAACGAGGAGACGTAACGACGATGGCTTCCAAGAAACATATTTCTTGCCTTTTTATTTTCGACCGTGTCAGGTTCGTTTGCCCTCTCTTTTGTCCTAGTGACACTTTGTGAACGGAAAAGATTAAAGCTTCCTGCATAAAGATAAAAGAATATTGTGGAGATTTTCTGTTTATTGTTCCCGCAGTCGTAAAAACTTTTCACGTGGTAATTTTAAAGACGACGGCGTGCTGGTGCATTGTATTCACTATTGTTTTCTGCCGCCTCCTCGCTTCGTAAACTCCCTAATATTATTCAACCAGAGCCCATACTTTTCATTTAACAACTTAAGGAGAATTTTGATTTTCACTGAGTGGTTCACCTTCCTTGATCAATTATCATTTTCTCAATCCCAAATGTGTTATTTTTCCTGTATAATGTAAGGAGAAGTTAGATATTGATAACTGACTATCAGACGGAGTAGGGACCCTTTCCCCTCTGACTAGACGCTCTAGATTGATAATCCAGAACTTAGACCCTGTTTATATGATCTGGGGCTATAGCCAAAGGGTTGTCCTTTCCACCCGGACAGCTTTGCCCTGCATATGCATAAAAGTAAGTAACCCGGGGCAAGTCGACTGTGGGAAATTATTTTATAAAGCATAAACTCTACATTAAAATGGCTTCTGGTATCGAGTTGTCCTAGGAAATCGGAATAAAAGGACAAACTATTTATATGGAGAGAGATACCCCGAAGGGAATTAGTGTCTCGCCTCGGCTAGCCAATTTTTCTCATGTACCCGAGACAGCCCTTCCAAGCGTGTCACCATGTACTTGCGGTTTGCTATCTTTTATTAAAAAAGGGTATGAAAACCGGAGTAACTCGGCTAGGTGAGATACTCCATCGTCCTGCGACAACTTTCCTCGAGTAAACAGGGCCTTAGATGATATGTGGATTACATAATCGGAGTTCTAGTCACTATTTATCACAAATGCTGTAACCTGTTTGGCTCCCCTAGCTACCTCCTATCTTTTAGTATCTGTCAGGTTGTAGGTAGTGCCTGTGTGATCAAAAATGGCGTCTATACTTCCCAGCACCTTTCATTCGTTTCTTAAGACAGCTTGAAGCTCGTATTAACAAAACAGTAATAGATAAAACGAAGCCCACAGAAACAAAATATGGTGTAAAACTTTCGAATTAAGGTGTGACTCGACAGACTGCCGGGCACATTCGACACGCGAAAAATGTTTACAGTCAAACTTCTCTAAGATAGACACCTTCGGGACCGGCTTCAACTGTCCGTCTTAGAGAGGTGTCCATCTTATAGGGACTTGAAATACAGTAAGTGACTGAGAAAACGCACGGCAGGGACCAAGTTTGGTGTCCGTTTTATCTGGGTTTCCGTCTTGAAGGGGTTTGACAGTACACCAACAACAATTGTTTGAAGGAATGAAATCTGTTCTAGTTCTGTTGTTTATTCTCGCTGGATTTCTACTAAAACAATAAGAACACGCGCTCTTAGTTTCTATCAGCAGTTTACGCAACGACTAACTGCATGGCTTCGCGCTCTTGTCATTCTATCACCCGATAGAGATTGGGAGCTCGTATTCTAATTGGACTAAAGTACATAAATATGATATCAGTTACCTTTGGCTTCGTTTAAGCGGGGAAATGTATACTGTTTTATTAAAAATGTTAACTACAAACTCAGCTTGTAATAGAAGGTAATAACTGAATGCTGCCACGAGCGTAGATTTAAAAACAAACTTTTCCATGGCGGAATTTAAACCCAAGGAACCATCTGACCAAATCGGCCAGCCTCGGACGTTCTTATACGAACCCACCTAACTACAGGAACACGCGGACAGCCTGTCCACTTCCTTCACAAGTTCACTGGTTATGATTAGAAAAGAAAAGAACACGAGAAATTCATCCAAGGTTAAACCATACGCTTTTTTTTGTTGTTGTCGGTTTCAAAGTATCGAAACTTGTCACCCATGTTGACCGGCTAAGGCAACAGTTCCTGAAAGGTAACCAAGCCTCTACTTGAAACCGAGACGAAGGTTGGTTTTGGAACAGTTAGAGAAGTGGAAACGATTATGATAGGAAATAAACTTATTAGCATGTCTATTGTTTCCACTTCTCTAACTGTGCTAGGTCAATCTTCGCTTGGCGGGCTTGGACATCCTTCAGGAACTGTGAGCCAGCGATCTGGTGCGAGCTGATTAGAATACCACGTGCAGTTGTCAGTTTCAGTGTTTCCGGCCAACCTACGGAGGAGGAAGTTAAAGTGAGGGCAGAGTGAAAAATACATCTTACCTACGTGGGGTGCTGGCGCGATATCAGGCTGAGCAAAATGCCGCATATATATATATACCGCAAGGTTTCGAACTAAGCTGTCGGAAAAAAATATGATGGAACATTTTGAGACTGGCTGACTGCCCCAGGCAACCTACTAATGACAAGTGGGATAACTATTTATGTTTTTTATTATTTTTAGATGAAATTGCTTCGTCAAAATTTAAGTCTTGCTTGTTATAAGCAAAAACAAAATATACCTGCTCAAACACATACGTAGCAGGCCACGTCGCGGGATATAATCTATGAGCGGGACCTGGTTACTAGCAATTGGTAGACGCTCTTTCTTGGAACTACGGATAAAGTTTTGGCAAATAGTGTGGGAACTGAAAAGAATAATTTCTTTAAGGAAAAGACGTATGAGTACAATTACGAAATGCCTCTTTCACCGCTTTGGCAAGAGGACGGTTTGGCGATTCCCTGTCAACAAGCGCGAATGGAATAATTGTTTTGTTAAATTTAGTTAGTTTCCTAAACTCTTCCATACTTAAAAGCAACAGCTAAATTTTATCCAGAACCTATTTTTTGGCTTTGCAAACACTACAGTCAGTTTCCATATTTGGTGAACTCCGAATATAAGCTCTTATATATAACCGAGATTGAATGAACCAATCAGAACGCGCGAATCGCAATATTCGAGATTGAAAATTTAACAGTAATTCTTAATCTTCCAAAACTCCAAAAATTCTAATTTCTCATTCAAAATTACCATCCTTCCTATCCCCCCTCCAAAACTCAAAACTCCTCCGTAAAATCTGAAACACTTTTAAAAACGCTCCTTTTTGTTCTGTAGCTAGGTGCTTGTATGATCGGGTTTTTCAACTTTCAAACAATGGAAGGGGATTTACCCCCAAACGCCATCCAAAGTTGCCGAAAAGCGTGCTTTATTCAATTTGCTTCCCCTCAACATACGTAAGGCAACCTGTTTTCTAATAAGAAATTTTGTGCTGGAAAAATTGGTGACAACTTTTAAGAATTTATTAATCCTGGGAGGAAAAGTGTGACACGCTTGGCTTGCTTAGTTCTGGGGTGTCGGAAAAGTCCCAAAAATACTCTAAAGAATAACAAAGCCTTAACATGATATGCAGTAGACAAAGGCGGTGCGCATAAACAATAGGACGTTTTGTCTTGACTTCTTATCAGTACGCACATTTACCAAAACAAGGGGCTGAAAGCAGTCTTATAGCTTTACGATTTTCAACCCTCAAAAATACGAAGCTCCCTACCTACCTCCCCCCCCTCAAAAAAAATGGGACTGACTGTTTTTTAACCACTAAAAATTTTGACAGGCATACATACCACCTACCAATAAGATTTTATTGCTAACTTATAAAGCCTTGAATGGACTCGCACTTTCCTACATTTCAGAACTTCTATCTCTCTATCGCCCTAAACGTACCCTTAGATCGTCACAAGCCCAGCTATTGCAGGTCCCACGTGTAAACACTGCCACATACGGGGATAGAACTTTTTCAGTCTGTGCTCCTAAACTTTGGAATGCTCTTCCCGCAGAAGTTAAGGGGAGTACTTCTCTTTCTATCTTCAAGCAAAGACTGAAAACCCACTTTTTTGGGAGATGATCCTCTCAGTCACATTTTACATTTTTTACATTTTTTTTTTATTCTTTGTTTTATTTGTATTTATTGTAAAACACATTTTCTTGTGTTATTTTTAAACTTATAATATTGTAAATACAAAATTGGAGACGACTATTTCTATTAGAAACATTTTTAATTGTAATTTGAAACTTACTTTTAAATCATAAATTTTTTTTCATTATATGTAAGAGCACCGAGACTTAGTGGGGTGCCCCAAAAACCTATTTATTATTATTATTATTATTATTATTATTATTATTATTATTATTATTATTATTATTATTATCATTGTTATCATTGTTATTATTATTACCTCAGGAAGTACCCCCATCTTCACCTGGCCTATTACACGTTGTCAACTTACATGAATTCTATTTATGTGTATAAATTTCTGGATATGTGTTTAAGAAAAATTCAAGGATGCAGAAATAGAACTTCTCTTTATTTTGTGCTAACCGACATAAACTGTGTATGTTGCTATTAGGCTAGAAGGTATATTAACCAGTTATGTTTTAATTAAAATTATATATACAGACATGGTGCGAAAATAAAATTAAATGCACATTTACAATTCATTTTCACTTCTTATGATATGACCGTGTACCACCTCCTAAGGCAGACCCACTATATGAAGACACCGAAAACTGTTTAAGGTAAAAATAAGCTGTCAGTCATTGTTTGTTCTACGACAAAACCCTATTCTATTTATACAAAAGCAAATAGTTTCGTTTTCAAAAAGCAAGAGCTAACTAATCCTGATTTGAACTTTTTTTTAGATTTTACTCCCTATAATCATAGATAAACCGATAGCATGCATAAACTAGTAAGCCTTAGATCCAGTCGATATCATTAGCGGAACCTCTTCCTGAGATTCGAAACGTTTGATTATAGCTAGGGGCGCAGGGAGCCCTTAAGCCATTAAGCACGGGATTAGAAAGAGTTTTTGAAGCTTTAGATTGTGTACGACCATGGTTAAAATTAGTCAAAACCAAAAGTCAAAACTAAAAAAAGACTTTCTGGCTATTTTGATATATTTACCTTGTATCTTTAAACCCTGGCCAATATAATCATTAAGCAATGAAAAAAATTGATGGTTTACGACTGAACTCAACTCGGGATCAAAAAAGCCGTCAGCTACGTACACATTTTTTATACAAGATTAACAACTTTATAAGAACTGCCGAGGCTCAGTTGACCAACATTAAACAAGCCGACACTCGGGCTTAATAACAAACTGAATTAATTTTTAACTTCAACCAAGCAACGATCTTTAACTTTGCAGCATACAGATGGTTCGTAGTTTTTCTCATTGCTTCAAGTTATACGCTGAACACGTATACAGTTGCCTCGAACTGTTAGGTTTACAATTTGTTTTCCAATGCATGTACCGAAAACCTTAACTCAGTTTTAACCGCACATAAACACTGAAGCTAAGAACAATTTAAAAACAGTTTGAGGATCAATGTGCCTCGGCCAAATTTACTGGTTCCTATATATAAAAAAGTGCGTAGTGCCGAAGTTCCAAAACTGATCCATAGTATAAATTTCGCCTAAAAAAAAGACCGAATTACTTTATACCAAATGCCTCGAGCAATCCGTTTATAACATTTTCGCTCTCTTCGGCGAGCAAATCATTTTTGTTATCAAACCTTAGTTTTCTTGCGTGAAACTTGCAACAAGTTTTTCTTTCATAACCGGAGAAGAAATCGGGAAATGTTTTAGCAAAGTATGTAAAATCTTCCTTGTACTTCATGCATACTTTTTCTCTCGCATCCATATTTGTTGTCAGCGTGTAATAAGATTTCAATTACTGCTCTTTCCAAATAAACTAAATGGCGAGTTGTGATTGGTCAAACTGTTTTCCTTTTTTCCGGTTTGTCACTTGGGTAATCTCTTCGGTCTATCTGTATGCTCAGTTGCTCAATATATATCCGATTTTCTTAACTTTATATGTAAAATATTTTGTTGAAAATGTTCTCGTAGAGCCTGGTCGAGTTTCAGAGCTTTAATAGACGAATTTCTTCTACTCCGGAAGAGTTTCCCGAAAAACCTTTCTTGTTGGATTGCCAAACTTAATGTTGCGCTCGAGCGTCGATACCGCCACAGCTTTCTTCTTCAGCATAAATCAAGTTTGACTTTTTGCCGGCCTTCGAAGTGTAGCGGAAATATTGTGTGCTTAATTTTGTTGCTTTTCGTTCAGTTTGGACGATGAAGTGTGTACACGTAGCGATTATTAAAAAAAATTGATGAAACCAAGTTGTGGAGCAATAGCTGAAACAATTCTGTTGGTCTGGCGTGAGCGTCGTTCAGGTGAAAAGATGACTTTCGGATGTTTTCAAGAGTCTAGAGTGCCTTGCAGAGCTGAAGCGAACGCTACGGACACCTTTGAGAAATGAGCCGAACTTTTGCTTTTCCTCACCTGATAAACACTGTGCGTGTTGCAATAGAAATTCAACCTTAAGGTGCGAACGTCACGTTTACAACTATCGAGCCTCTCATATTCTGAGCACGTACAAGTTTACTGATAGCCGCCTAGAGCAAACTAATTTAAAGCGCTTTTGTACAACCTATTGTTCATGTAAAATAACGCTGCGTAATGGTTCCTCTATGAATTCCTTTCATAGAGGAACCATT
>JAOBAT010147050.1:0-11073 GCA_026413305.1 Hydrozoanthus tunicans
ATATAAACAAAAAAAAAATTAAAAAAAAAAAAAAAAAAAAAAAAAAAAAAAAAAAAAAAAAAAAAAAAAAAAAAACTCCCAATTTTCTTATCACATGATAACCTATTTTATATGGTTTGTGTGAGGAGAAGTTAAATGGTCAATGAAGTGTGAGCTTTATGCTATGGATTTTATATGGTTTGTGTGAGGAGAAGTTAAATGGTCAATGAAGTGTGAGCTTTAAAAAAAGAAAAAACAGCTGGTCAAAGCAGAAAAACTGTTTCACACTACAGTGCACTCGTTTCGCACCATGCATCACTTTATTTTCTTCAATAGTCCCGTTTTGATGTCATAGATTAATTTTTGTTTTTGTTTTTGCTTTCGTTATAATATTATTTATGGCACCTATTAACATTCGTTGAGAGCAACCCCTATGGGACCACTGCCACCTTGTGAACACTTTGTGAACAATGGGCAACTGAATTCACTCTAGTGTTTTATGCAGAATTATTTAAATAAGTTTTCACAACTGAAGAGGACCCTTTGGGTCAAAAGATCTTGAACTTGCTGGTTTTTGTAATGCTAAAATGTTGTCATGATGATAATAGGATAAACACCACCGTTAACTGTTATGTTTATTAATCCCATCAATAAGAGGATGAGTTCTGAGTTTGAGTGCTGACCACATTAATCTGCTAATACCAAAACTCACCTCACTAGTTCTAACAATAACTCGATACTGATAACGGGTTCCATGGCTTGAATCAGCTTCGTTTTTCAGTAAGGAGGTATGATCATCAAGTTTTTCCCGTTTAGTTGAAACAGCAATGGGGCCAAATTTTTCATCGATTCCTAGGTAGTTCTGATGATCTGTACAGATTAAATAATCATCAACATGTGCATCATGTAACTCCTGCATTAACCCTTTCAGTCAGCTGAACTGGTAAATTCTCCTAACTAGAGCCCATGGGTTGGTTGTTCAAAAGCCGATTAACTTTAAACCAGGATTAACTCTTAACAAAACCTATTGGTTGTCATGGTAATTAACTCTGGATTAGGGCTAATCGTCCTTTGAACAACTGGGCCCATACTGTTAGGGAAAATTTTTCTTTGTGTTCCTCAATAGTATATTTTATTTGATCAATTCCTGTTTTCTCATTACCAAATGTGCTATATTGCATGTGTTATGTTAGGAGAAATAAGATGTTAGTAACTGACTTGGACCGAAAGGGATAAATAATTTTACCTCAAAGATTCAAATTATTTTGATAACATGGTATGCTATTGGTCTGAATTGATCACGTGATAAACATTTCCATATAAAAATATTCACCTTTGCTCTTACTTTAGTTATGAAAAAAAGTCGGACCTTAAACTTTTGGACATTCAATTTTCAGACCAAAAGATTTTGGGTATTTTTACCCATAAATTCCAGACAATTGATGACACTTAACACAGATTAATAGAAACTATTCTTGAGTCATTCCTCGCCATTGAGAAGGAGAACTCAAGAAGCTGTACCTCTTGTGCCTTCAAAAATTATTATTCATGGGGAACTACAAATTACTAGAGAAGCAAAAACAATAGAATGGTTGGCAAACCTGGCCAGAAGAGCCCTTTTATTGCACAAGAAGAATCACACATTAAAACTTTTATTACAAGTTTCTGACCACACTACACTTCCAAATTTGTGCTACTGAGTCATTAATCAAAACAAGTAAATTTCAAAACTTTTAGACCTTTTAATGTTCGGGAGTTAAAATTTTCAAATGATTAAATCTTTGGACCTTTTTTGTCCAAAAATTTAGTTGCTGAATATCATCGCAACTAAAGTATAACGAAGCCAATGTATTGTTGGGGTAAGAGGCAAAAATTTGGTAGCCTGCGCACAAGTTTAATAGCCTTTTCTGTGCGTACTCTGTACTACACCTGTATCTGTAGCTGGGTTTACAAAAAATTGTACTTGTTTCCAGACCAAGAAAGCATAAAATTATGATGATTATTGTTCTATCAGAAACAACAGCTCTTAGTTAGTCAGTCACAAGGTTCCACACAATCTCATAGTAGGGAATTGGTTACCAGTTCTAAAAATCTAGTGGCCTGCATTGTTTTTTTTGGTGGCACTGGCCTACTACAGATGGCAAGTGCGAGCTCTACAGTGGGGATATTAGATAAACAACTTCAGAGAAACATGTAATTCTCAAAACACAATTAAAGGTAACAAGTAAAGCAAAATTAAAGGAACTAGTGCAAAATTATGTTGTAATTAAGCCACTTTTGATGAAGTTGTCATTTCTCCTTACTTTATCCATATTATCTCTTCGCAACAATTGGGAGAATTCAGCATTCATACATAGTCACTTACACCAATTTGCACTAGACCCTTTAAATATTTCTACCAAAGAGGAATTTGCCCTACAAGGGAAGTTAATAGCACCGGATATTAGATTGAGGCACAAATAAAATTGGCATGAGAGGAATAATAATTGTATTGGTATTCATCAAATTAGTTGGATAAACATGCTTGCGAAAACTATATATGAACGTACTGATTATATTCATTATATTGAATACACTGAAAAAAGCCTAAGAAAGGATGCAAAAGTAAGAAAATTTTGTGGTCAAAAACTAAAACAAGTATATTTTAACAAATACACACTATTTCAAAAAGGGAATACTCAATGGCTAATATCATGAGTAAAAGAAGCTTTGTGAGTTATAAGGACTGCATATTTACAGGTTATACATGGGTATGTCAGCTGTACACTTGTTCCATCACAAGTTTTTAAGTTTATAAATTAAATTTAATTTTGAACACTAAGACTTCAGACTGCCACATTTAATGCAAATGTCTGAGCTACTTATTCATTAAAACTACTGTAACTATATATGCTTAGCATTCCTTTTACTCACAGTATATTGATTATTGACTACATGACTAACCATTTGGGAGACACAGCATGAATTCTTGGAGTTAATTACAATTATAAGTCAACTTACCTTGTCCAAAGAAAAAATTTCTATAATAAAACGCTCCATGATCAACATGTTCAAACACAACTTTTCCCTCATCAGGTGACGTTACTCCTTCACCAAAATACAAAGGTACTCCACTATCAGGTTTTGAGTTGTCCAGTATAGTTACACCTGTTCCAGAACTTAAGTTTCCTCTACGTGCAGAATCATAAGCAGTTAATAAAATATCAAGAGTAGATCGTCGTTTCTGAATGCGGTCAATTTTAAATTCCTTAGGTCTTGAGGGATCATGTGGGTTTTGAAATGCTGTGTTGTCTCTCGAAAGTCCAATCTGTGGATCTAACTCATATTCACCACCCAGTTCATTACGAAAATATGCACAGCTCAATACAAGCTCACTAGTTTTACTGTCCCCTACGTCCAATGCCTCATCACAACTGTCCATACTCGAGTCTGAGCCTCGGCCTCCAGATTTGTTTGTTGAATTAAACCTTGATGACGCTGCTGAAGCTCCAGAACGCGTATTTTTTCTTCCTCTCTCTTCACTATGCCGAGCCCTTGCTTTTGCTATTTCCTCAAAATCAAATGATAAACTTTGGCAGTCATAATGCGATACAGCCCTTCGTGGCTGCAGTCGATCCAGCAAAGATCCATCATCAGAAGACCTTGAAGTCCCCGAACTCTTCAGCATGCTAAATATAGAAGTATTTGATTTTACAGAGTTCTTTCGTTTTAAATTTGGTGTTCTTTTCTCAACAGATGGTGTTGCTGCAGCCAAATTTGATGAACCTTTGAATGGGGGTACATGTACCCCATCAGTAAATGGGGATCCCTGAAAAGGGGGGGTTGTTCCCCTGCCATCAATATGTAAGTGATTTGACTGATCATTAATGTTCCTTTCAAACTTTCGAACCAAAGCAAAAAAGCTTTCACCTGTTGGTGATCTTGTCTCTGTGGCAGCAAGAGGAATGTCAAAATCTCCTTTATGGAAACTAACATTAATTTCACTGGTGTCTGAATTGCTTCTCACGTGCATTCCTTGCGATCTGCTTTTCACTGGAATTTCGTTGCTTTCATAAATCGACCCTGTACTTCTTCTGGTTTCTTCATCTCTTCTGTACATGTACTGGTGGTAGACAGTGTCTAAATCGTCACGGGGTCTGGTGGAGAAACAAAAACAAAACGAACAACTTAGTAATAACACAACCAGCCAACAGGAAGAGGCAGAGTTTATTTTACCGGTGCGACCACTGATTGATTAACAACTTGTTCGAAATACTTAGAGCGTGAAAGAAAGTTCTGTTTATGTTTTAACAACACATAAATGTTACAGGCTTATCACGTGAACCGCTTGTACAAAATATAAAGGCCAAAAAGTTCCTGAAATCGAACGCGAAGAAAACAGCTCAAACAAAATATTTGAAATATTTGGTCGAGCGAATTTTTCTTTAAGCACGTTCGAGAAACGTAATCTGTGACGTTTTCGTTGCAGTTTGCCGCTTGTTGGCCCCAAGCCTTATTATTCGTGAATGAAATAAGCCTTAAATTTATCTTTCTCAGAAATAAAAAAGCTTTGCTTCAACTTAACCTCGCAAAAACAACAACTTGTACACTGAAAAGCGCATCCAAACTACGCGACTGAGTGTTCTATTTTTCTGTTGCTTTCACCCTGCAAATAGGACTGTATACAGACCAGCTGCTTGAGTAACATAAAATACCTTGATACTTGCATAGCCATGAAGTTCACCACAAAGGAATTGTCAGCTTTTCTTACAAGTAAAATTTCCTCGGTCTTGGCTCACGCCGATCATAACTTCAAGCAGTGAGCGCTAAATATTTCTCTGACCGAAGATTCAGGTTTCCGGTTCGGGCCTCGCGAGATTTCGGGCTTAAATTCACCTAACCAGTTTCTTCCCTGAACCTCAGAAACACCATATAAACGATCTGAGTTCACTTTTCTTTCGAAATAAGACTTTAAATTTAACAACTTGGAGTAAACACACTCGTAGTGGATGCCAGAGTCGAAACTTTCGGCTCCCAATGTCAAAACGACTTTTGATTCATGAGTCACACTCAAGCTCCACAACACAGAAGTCGGTGTCGATCCAAATACGCCAGGTATGATTAATTTACCAAGAAACCTACGATCATTTCCACAATATTCCACCTTCAGAAAGATTGTTCTCTCTTTACTTCATCGATTCATATCATCCATCCGAGATCTGCTGTTGAATGTGTACGAGCAACCAATCTACGTTACTCCGTCGAGTACCGCAACTGTACTCTGTAATGTGTCAGTCAATCGATCGATATTTGAGCGGTTCTCCGATTATCTGTGATGACCCAAACCAACCGTTAATTGAGGCTCCGGGGATGGCAGTAATCAGTAATAGACTTGATTCTCTGTTTTGAGCTCACTTCAATATTTAAATCCGCACTACGAGGCCATGTAATAACTGAAGTGAATACTTATAAAGGACGGTGTTGAGCCGGGAGCATGACAAAAGCCGCTTAACAACGAGTTGCGCTTTCAAAGCTGATTTCAAATTATAATTCGAGAACTGCTCAGTGTGCTTCGGTCTCTTATGCAAATTTTGGAGAGATGTGAATGATTGAAATGGCTGAATGATCTATAACAACAACCTTTTGAAGGCTGAATTAAAGAAAGCTTTAAGATTAAGAGAAAAACCGTTTCAGCCAGCGGACTCAATTGCAATACGTCAAAATAAACAAACTAACCATAAAATATTATTTCAGTTTATAGATGAAAGCATGGTTCAAGAGTACCTCACCTCACCAAGGAAAGCAAAGAATCCGGCTTTTATCGTCCACGCGATCTAGTTTGAATTCCTTGCTTGTTGTGGCATGGCGTCGACGTGCAGTTCGGCAATCTTCGGAGTATGAAGTGATTATTTATATTGCATATTCAGAATTTGGCTTCTTAATTGAAGTCGAGTTTTACAATAGAATAAAAAAGTTTATTGAACAATAGTAGTAATGGAAACGAAACTGATGCGTCATGTCATCTTCAGCCTGTGCTGATATACGAAAACCCCAAAGTCCATAATTATTCTGTTGAACGGCCGGAGATTTTTTACTTCCGGTGGCGAACCGATGAGCTGGCACGCGCCAATTTTGTGGTAACAAAATATATCGCCAAACAGAAAAACCAGTCAAATGAAAAGAGGTTCACTTTGAACAAATGTATTCGCAAGTACATTCTTTATGAATTAAGCCACACAAATTTGGCAACAAAACGCGGTCTGATGAAATTTTCTGAGTTTATTTTAATATTTGAGCCTCAGGTCAGTATTTGGTCGGACACTGACAGGTTGGCCTCAGGAGAAACAGGGAAAGCAATTTTAAATATTAAACGAAACAAGTAGCACGAAGTGACCTTGCTAGTTTCAGAGGCACTCCGACTCGAAACACTTGTCACATAAATTTTCTTAGAATTTATCTCGACAGACCTGCCTCAACTTATTCTAGTTATTGTATTTTCATATCTGAAAACCAATGACGGAAAGTAGCACTTATTTAATTAGAATCGTAACAAAATAAAAGTCGCTCAACTTACTTCTTCCTATAGATTTGATGCAAGGACATTTACTCAAAAGCAAGTCATAAATAACTTAATGATTCCGACGTGATATCGGAAAAAGTATAACAAAAGAGTAAGAATCTATTTTCGATGACCGCATTGCTTTTTTGCTCATCACAGATCCGTTTTGTATGAAGTAAAATCGTTTTAAAAGCATTTTTCCATAAGCGTTTTGCAAACTGTGCATGTTCTCGTAAATTCAGTTGAGGATTGGCCCCAGGTCAACGATTTCTTGCATGTTTACATAATACTAAAAAAATTAAAAGCAAAACGCAGCAAGGTTTTTGAAACCTTCACCTGTGTAATGAATGCTTAGGTGTCTTTTAATGATCAGCTAATGTACCATTTAATATCATGAAGCACCAACGATAAATGTGTAAATGTGTAGTCTATATATTCCATCTACATAACTGATGTTGTACTGCACTAACGAGATCTAGAATGGCAGAAGACCGAAACGATACTGTCTGCAGTTTATATATGTATATGTCAGTACAATATAATATATCAGTTCATAGCAAGATGGAGTATTTTATAATGTATCTACAGACTACACTCCTGCCAGCGAACAACACGATCCTGCAGCAATATACAACCCACCACTCTAGGCAATTTTATACGCCGATCGCAGCGATTAATTGGCGGACTCGCTTAATTTGTTACGTATAGACTGGTGTTTCACCTACGGCAATATATAGGAAAATTCGCTGATGGCAGCGAGTGGTGTATAGTATAAAATCGCCGTGATCTCAAATCTAGCATGTCTTTAAAGAAATGCCACACGTTTGGTGATCAAATTCGCTGCGATAGGCGTTAAAAAATCGCCTAGTGTGTCCCCTGCTTAATTAACCACTTTATTACAATTCAATTTTGTTTTACTAACCTGCATAGGCTAAATGAGTAAATTGATAAAAGCATTTACACCCAGGACTTTAAAAGCTATAGGGGTGAATATTGCAATAGCACCAATAGTTTGAATAAAACATAATTTTGCACGCAAGGAACGTATCACTCCAATTTGCGTTTCGTGTTAATTTCAGTTTCATATATATATGGTATACAACACAAATGTTGGTCATGTTTAGAGCAGGAAAATGTGTTTAACTATTATATTTATATTACGTGCTTACAATGGCGTGTGTATATTGACCACTCTATTGAGCGTATCTTCAATTTATCATCGGGCTACTTTCTGATGCGACAAAATCGTGTTTGCCAAAAAAATTGATCAGCTATTTAATACTATTAAACTCAACTTGAATATCTTGGATAACATAGGCCTGTTCAATTAATTTTCAAAATTATTTTAGTTTATCAGTTCTTTTTTTTTCAGCTCTTAATTCACAATACCTTAACAATGTAGATAACTTTTTCGATAGAGTCAGTTATATCTTACGGGTTTAATATATAGTTAATTAGCCTAAGGGAAAAGAGACGTCAAACTTTGAGTGTTTTACCGTAGCTAATAGCTTGACTCCATATACGTGCAGGTCCACGGGCAAAAGTAGGGAACACGTATTTCTTTATATCAAAGCATGATGAAACCTGACTTATTCAAACATAAATTATAGCCGGTTTACGTCAGTCACTTAGCGTTATAATGAGCGCCACTAAAGTAGCAAAAAGAGAAACTGGTTCCATAATAAGTTCTAACCTAATTTTCTTACTATGTTCCCCTTGATCTATTTGTTGTGAAATTAATTCGGTCAGTAAATGCAGGTGGCAGTGAACATCTCTAGAGCTTTAACAAGTCAATCGCTAAACACACTAAGTTCACCAAATAAACACTAGCTCGCAGTTTTTTCTTTATCGATCGTCATAATTTCTTACTTCCCTCGCGTAACCAAAACAGTTGCATTGTATTTTAACAATGCAACGAAAGTGATTCTGGTTCAGTTGACAGGCTTTTACATTAGCAGGCGTCACTATACATGTGTTTCAGTTATTTATCAGCTGATCGAATGCTTCCTTTATGTCGTCTAACTTATTTCGTAACTTTTTATTTGACTGTAAAACGTTTATTGTTAGCCAGGAACATCATAATATGTAAAAATAGGCGTTGATACGAATTTAGCTTGGAGTGTTAAAATGCCACAAAGTTAATAATAATGATCAGATCTGTGTCAGATATCTATTGGACTATCTTGTATTACATGAAATTTTAGCGATACAGCTTCAACTTGATTTAAGTCGACTTAAGGCGATTTAAGGAAAATAGTGTTAAAAATGATGGCGACTTAGTGTGATTTCAGTCGACTTAAGGCGATTTTAGGAAAATGCCTACGCGATTTCCACGTTTATAATAAAGAGCTGTGGGATGCTTGACTACACACTCTTTTTTATATTAAGAACCTATTTTATAAGAATATGAGATTGAAAACCGCCAAAAATTAAAGAATTAGGAACATGCTGAGGCTGAGAAAAGGTGAAGAACGTTTATTTGTGATGATAACCTATTGCAAATAGTTCATACAGTGCTAGTAAAAAAAAATTCGATGGGCTTCTTGACTAAAGTTTGCAGATAACAATTTTACATCATTCACAAGTTTTTTTATTTACCGAACCGTACAAAGTACATGTGAAAATCAATGTAAAGACAAACGTATCACATTCGGTACATGTATTATTTATATTGTCTATAACCGGTACGTAAATATATTTTAAGAACATGTATAAGCACATTTCAGACTGATACCCCGAAAATTTTTAAGAACGTTCAGGTTCAGTTGAAAAATTCGACGTTCGTATAAAAAAGAATGTATATAAATGAAAAGCTTGACAGAATTTATCAAGAAAACAATCCACACGACCGCTACGCAGTCACTACAATAACAAAAACTGTTATAGTCGACAACGAGAGCTGATTCTTTTTGAAAATACATGAAAAGTCGCTAAGTTAATTTGTTGCTAAATAGGGATTTGTAAAACTAGACTTCCTTGGCCGGAATTGGCCAACCGTGAAGAGCGTTTGAAGAGCTAGCTAAATAGTGCTCACAAAAATTAGAATATTTGACTAAATTTGGCAACTGTAATCAGTATCAGTTGTTTGTTTTTTTAGTTGATTCCGAAACGGACTCCAATTAGAAAGCTAGAGTGTATAAAATCAGTCTTATCTCTAGAGAGCTTCTCTCTAGAAATCGTCCGTTCATCGGATCCAAATTAAACCCCAAATTAAAACTTTAGGAAAGCAAAATATAATGGAGCGGTAAAAAGAAAAAAAACGACATAATCCTGCAAACTCCGCAGCCAATCATATTACAAGATTCTGTCTGACCATGTAGTAGAAGGCTATGAGCATTCTATGAATGCGTGCGTCTAAAGTTTGAACACAAAAAGAGTGTTTAACGTTAAGTTAATGAGTTAATCCCGAGAAGGACCGTTTAATATCGTCAAAAGTAAAGTGCTATTGTTTTCACTGGTTATCTTTTTGTGACCTGCTTTTAATATATAGTAAACTACACAAGACAAAAATATAATCCATATTCAATGGTATTTTGCTAAGCTTCGCATGCGATTAGTCTGAAGTGCTATACGCCAGCCGTCTAGTCGGCCCAGCCCCCCTGAGCTGGGATATAGTATAGTAACGAGGAGTCGAACATGAGCTTCGTACGGGCGTTTGAAGAGAATGCGACACACCAAGGTCAGCAGTTGTTCGTCAAAGAGGCAAGAACATTTGCGGAGGAGTCAGGGATCACCCTTGAACTGAGTTTCCCACACCCCAAATGTCGTGACAAATCAGATAAAGTAGATGTACCTAAAGATAAGACAAAGAGGCACCTCAAAAAGGCGGCGTTGGAGAGGTGGAAAACTGAGGTCAAAGAAAAGCGATGGCAAGGAAAGCTCCTCACAGCTAGATGGGAGGATGCCCAGCTGAACAAGCGGGGATACTTCGGACACTTTCGCGGGGATTCTTGACCATCAAACCAACCTAATGACGCCCTATGTAGAGTCGAATTCTGTGGCAAAATCTCCGAAAACATACCTTATGTGTTGGCGAGTTGTTTTGCGCTTGCTCAGAATAAGTACCTTGCGCGTCATAATGCGACCCTCAAATTAAAGTTCTGTTCAAGGAAATGTTTAGAGAGCTTCAGCTCTCTGACACAGTGCCAACAAGGGGTTCTTCGATCCTTCCAAAACCCATCTATGAGTCACCCGAGGCCAAAGCATACGGGATATCCCAGTCTTTGTAGCAAGTGAGCAAATGACGCAGAACAGGGTGGATGCGAGATTCATAGACCATGAGAAGAAGAGAGTTTTAGCGGCGAAAATGATTTGCCCGTGGACGGAGAACAGAGGAAAGAAACAAGAAGAGAAGACAACCAAGTATGACCCCCTCCGTTGGGAACTCGAGCAGGATGACATTCAACATCATAACATCATAGATGTCCTAGGTAGACGAGGCTATGAGGGAACTGTTAGGGGTTGAGGAGCCTAATAATAATAATAATAATAATAATAATAATAATAATAATAATAATAATAATAATAATAATAATAATAATAACAATAATAATAAT